>PVJC01012187.1:0-40072 GCA_004026665.1 Murina feae | reverse complement strand
TCTCGCAGTCTGGGACCCCTCGGGGGATGCCCACCTGCTGGCGTGCCTAACCAGCCTGGGTGAGGGGCTCTAAGGCTGCCCACAGCTCCCATTGCCCAACGTCCCAGCAAGGCCAGCTGGACACAGGTTCTGGAGTTTTTTCTCCTATAATTGATACTGTTCCTTGAAGGCCTGGGGTTATTTATCTTCTATAATTGATGCACTGTTCCTTTAAGGCGGCCTTCTAACTACTAACGAAGCCTCCTCTGCTTCACCTCGCAGAGTCTATAATGAAACAATTGTTACTTTTACTGGTTAGGCCGGAGCTGCTCTTTCCTTCAGCTCCGGAGGATTCTATGATTGTTACAATGTTTCAAAACTGCTAGAGGCAGTTTAATCGGAGCTGAGCTGAGCGGGCGCAGCTTCACTTTTGCTCCTGCCGCAATGGAAAGGGCTGTTTACTCAGGTCCGTGAGTGGCGGCCGCCATGTTGGCTGGGCTAATTTGCATACAGCCACTCTGATTGGCTGGTGGGCGTGGCTTACCCTGTCTCGGAGAAACGGTTAATTTTAATATTTCGCTTTTATTAGTTTAGACAAGGATAAACTAGAAAATCCTAGGCAAATCCGAAGTTACAGTCATCTTGGCTCTGTATGTTTCAAAACACATTTCTTCCTCTTCTTGGTCCATCCTAGGAAAATGGGAAGCTTTACCTTTTCTTCACTGTCATTGTGGGATGTGGAAAATTCTACAGGACTTACCTTTCTCTCTCCAGTCAAACACCATTGTGAAATCCACAGCTGGACATTTCCTGGCTTCTGTTACATTTACTAGTAGATATATTCAGGAGACGACATTCTAATCAATGAATTGGGAGCAGATGTAATGAGTATTATTTCTAGGCTTAATGCCATGACAATTACTCACCAGAGAGTCTGAATGCTATCTTCCCGTCTGCCTTGAACAGCATGGGGTTTTGAATTCATATATTGCAGATAGCATAGCCACAAGACAGAGAGAGTCTGGGTCCTGGATTGGAGAGCTGTGCAACAATCAAGAAGAGCAGTTTGGGGTTTTGCATGTGTGAGAAGTAAACTTGTACTACGTCATTGAGATTTTAGAGTTTACACTTAATAGCAGATAAACTAGTGTCATCATCACTAGTATTATCTTAACATATTGTATAAATGTTAGCTTCAAATATAGTAAACACATTTCTTTCTCTTTCATTGAACTGTGAGCCACTCCAAAATAGAAATCCCAAATTGGTATTCAAATACAGTGGGTACATGCTGAATGTTTTTTGGACTGGATTGAATAGAATCATATTGAATTGGATTGATATGAATGAAATGTACATAAAATGGAAGAAACTAGTCACATGTCCATATCTAGCTACAAGGGAGGTAGGGAGATATAATTGTTATGAGAAGTCATGTGCCTTACTAAAAGCCAGGGATTCTCTTGTTAAAGAAAAAGAGGAGCCCTAGCTGGTTTGGCTAAGTGGATAGAGCGTTGGCCTGCAGACCAGAAGGTCCAGGGTTCGATTCTGGTCAAGGGCACATGCAAGGGTTGAGAGCTTGATCTGGGGGGCATGCAGGAGGCAGCCAATCATTGATTCTCTCTCATCATTGATGTTTCTATCTAACTTTCCCTCTCCCTTCCTCTCTGAAGTCAATAAAAATATTAAAAAAGAAAAAGAGGAAAATGGATATTGGGAGATTATTAACACTGTCTTTGCCACAGGGGCAAAAGACAATTATTGTGATCACCAAGTCCTCAAAAATAGTGATACCCTATTGAGTGGGCGCTGGAGAATTTAAATGGATTCTGAATGAAAAGACCAGGTAGGAAATGTAAATCTATGAGTCATTCTCATTGACAGACTGAGGTAGATCAAATGATCAACTCTTTCCAGTTTCAACTCTCCCAATAGTTCAAGTTCCAAACTTTACTTTCGTCTTGGTGATTTAACTAATGGGATTCTAGTGTGGCTTGTCTGGACAGCCCGGCTATGTTCATCATTCACTGGCTGCAGTGCTTTAAGGTATGTGACAGCCCCTGCTGATCATGTAGTGCATGATCAGCAAATACTGAGTCCATCATAATCTGAAAGAAAGACAAAAAAAAAACATGCTAAGTTCATAGTATATGAAAAAAATAAATGGTCCTGGCAGGGTGGCTGGGTTACGGGGAATGATTCCTGGTCAGGTCAGGGCTCATAGCCAGGTTGTGAGTTGATCCCTGATTGGGGCTCTTACAGGAGGCAACCTATCAATTCTCTCTCTCTCTCTCTCTCTCTCTCTCTCCTTCCCTCCTTCCCTCCCTCCCTTCCTCTCTCTCCTTCTCTCTCTTTCTCTCTTCCTTTCTCCCTGAAATTCAGTTACAAAAAAAACATATCCTTGGGTGAGGCTTACAATTAACTACTTGATTAATTAAGCCACATGGCCTTTGCGTAAGGCGAGCATCTTGCCTATGGCCCACCATAGCTAATTGATTCCAATGGGTCACTTAGTATGCTTTTTCTGCAGCCCCACTGGGCCTTGGGATTTGTTTGGCCTTTGTCCTAACAAATAGCAGAGTTTTCCTCTGTCAGTTGTGGGAATCATTTGTTTTTTGGCTCCAGGTCTTCTGTTCTATTTCCACAGATTCCTTGGTGACTGAACTTTGACTTGCAAATATCATCAGAGTCCTTAGGGGTTCCAGCACATTCCCTTTGTCAGTCAGGGCTAGCTTTTTCCTTCCCTGAGTTGGCTCAGAATTTAGGGGAGGGAGTATGCAGGTTTACACTGCTTCAGGCCATGATCTTTTATATATATATATATATATATATATATATATATATATATATATATATATTTCAGAGAGAAAGGGAGAGGGAGAGAGAGAGAGAAACATCAATGATGAGAGAGAATCATTGATTGGCTGCCTGCTGCATGTCACCTACTGGGGATGGAGCCCACAACCTGGGGATATGCTCTTGACTGGAATTGAACCTGGAACTCTTCAGTCCGCATGCCAATGGTCTATCCAGTGAGCAAAACCAGCCAGGGCATGATTTTTTTTTTATTTCAACCAGATTCAAGTAAAATTGCACCATAGCTTCTGGTTTCTTTTTCTGGGCAGTTTTCTACATTTTCCAGATTATCTTTCTGCCTCTTCTTGTACCCTCTATTTTCCCAATATCAACACCACTAGCAACAAATAATAAAAATAATGGATGTTATTTATTGAGCACAAAATATTATATACAGTAGCATGTTTATTCCTTAATGACAGTCCTTTAAGGGGTTGATCCCAATTCTCAGATAAGGACAGTGAGGTTTGTCTTTTTTTTATTTTAACTGAGCATTTAAAAGTTGACATAATTTGCCCAGAGTGACACAAAATTTAGTAGTACATTTGAGATTCAACCCCAGGTTGCTATATACTTTCCATTATTTCACACTGCCTCTCAAAACATACTGACAATTCTACTTGTTTCCTTTTTTTAATCATTCGACTTAGCCTTGCTGAATTCAAGCTTACAAAAGATAGGCGATTTTACTCTCATTCATAGCTACTTGTTGCAATTGAAGGTTTTATGTAAAACAAGATTAATCCCACAATTGACTAACTTGTTGATTTTAGGAATTAGAAATAGTTTATCAGCTATAATGTAAAATTGACATATTATATCAAGACCCTTTTAGTATTCTGCATACAACACACACACACACACACACACACACACACACACATTCTCCTTAACACTATGATTTATGAGAGTCTGAGTGAACCTCTGCATGGACTTGAATTTTGGGGGTCTTAAATTTCATTCATCTGTTTTAAAACATGACTAGACTTTACCACCAAATTGATCTATAATATTCATGTGCAAAATATCTATACCTGATTCCAAAATGATAAATAATAATAAAAACATGAAATACAAAGTGTGTCCTTTGATGAAATGTTCATCTCATGAATTTGTGACAGAGAATCATTTTTTGGATAAAGTTACAATGCTTCTTGTTTAGTTGCCTATTTCTCAGAAGTCAAAAAATTTTTTAATGAATTAGCATTATTCTGTCATTTATTTATCGTAAGGTTACCCCAATATTTTCCTTTTGAAAAATAATCACATTAAAATGGCAATGCAAATTGATCTTTATTAAAAAATTTATTGATTTCAGAGAGGAAGGGAGAGAAGGAGAAAGAAATATCAATGATGAAAGAGAATCATTGATCAACTGCCTCCTGCATCCCTCCCTAACCCCCCCACCTCAGATTGAGCCTGCAACCCTGCCCTGACAGGGAATGGAACTGCGACCTCCCAGTCCATAGGTTGATGCTCAACCACTGAGCAACACTGGCCAGACTTGGTCTAAATTTTTTACAAAGTAACTTAAATACAGTTATGCGTTGTCCTCACACACTGATTTTTGTTATGCTGCTCTACAAAAAAAGTCTAAAGGAGGTGGAACAAAAGAAATTCGAGGCTTGAAAAACTTAATTTCTGTATTCAAACCACCAGACAGCCAATAGGAAGAGCATAATTGGAAAATTGTGGCATGTTTACTAAAAGAGCTATTATGTACATGTTAAAAATAAGAATGGAGAAAACAACTCAGGAAGTAATGTTTGATAAAAGAAGCAGAAAACAAAATTATGGCTATCCTCTTACAATTACATAAATTAGAGATAATCTTTTTATCCCTTTCTTTTGTATTCCGTTGTTGTTATGTAAGTTGCATGGTTCTTAATATCTAAGGCTACCACTAAACTTATTTCAGGGGAAAAGTAGAGAGGAGTCTGAAGGCGAGTGTTCTTACAAAACTTGTAAATAACATTTCTAAATGGAGCTTATGCTTTCTCCCCTTCCCAGATTTACTAAGCACGTATTAAACACCGAGCCTAATGCACCTATTACATGTATCACCTTATAGTAGACAAGACACTCCATCTTCCTTGAGATAGTTTTAATTAGTTAGGGAGACAGGGCTATGGGAAAATACAGATGAAAAGTATATGAAGAAATTGTTGCAACCGGGAGAAGATTAAAGAGATACAACATCGAATTATGATGTGGGATTCTGGATGAGATCTTGGAACAGAAATAGGACATTAAGTTAAAAACAGAAAATCTGAATAAAATTCATGTCCATGAGCTCTATGCCATGTCTCTTTTGGACTCTCTACACATTTTCCCATGATTCCTGTTAACCTCTTGTAAGCTCATGGTTTTAAATATCATTTATATGCCAAGAGTCATAAACAGGTATCTCATCTTGACCTTTTCTAGAACTCATTTTAGATCCAACTGCCTACTTGACAACCCCCCATAAAGTTCGTGAGCCATTGGAAACAGACCTTCATGCTCCAAAGTTACTCTTCTCCCGTCTCCCTTGTCATCTCAGTGACTGTCAACATGGTCACTTAGGCCAAAAAAGGTGGGAACGATTCTTCACCATGGTCTTTAACTTCCTTCATCCAGCCTATCACTGTGCCTACTTACGCTTCCTCTAAAAAAATACGTAGGGTCCAGCCACTTCTGTTTTCACCATTATTATCCCAGTTAAAGCCACCACCATCTCTCTCTCGGACCACTACCCATAGCATCAAGCCTCATCTGGAACCCCTCTCCCCATGCATCTCCTGCGGCCACTTTTATTCTTGAAAAAGCCAAACTCCTTTCTGCTTAACATTTTTGAGCTCATCTGAAATACTATCACTGCTGACCTTTATGAGGCCAGATCATTTTTGTCATTTAAATCTCAGATCAAGTGTCATAATCTCAAAGGTCGTCACTGTCACACCATCTAATGGGTCCTTCCAGTCACTCTATAGCCTCATCTGTTAAATTATGCTGCAGAGAAATTTCCTCTATGTAATATTCTCCTTATAGTTTAATCCATCTGTTTACTTTTTCTGTCTCCAGTAGAATCTGAGTTCTTGGAAGAAATGGGAACTTTGTATTCTCGATATACAGAATAATGCCTGACAATCACAGGTACTCAATCAATGTTTGTTGAATTAATGAAAGTGGTAAATGAGGACTAGACAACTAATGTCCTGCAGTTCACAGAGGCAAGGGATTCCAGTGGGGCTGAAATGATTAGAAGTTTCTTGAAAAGAGTGGGAATCGGTAAGGCTTTGAGAATGAATAAAACTAGTCATGAAAAAGTAGATAAAGAGGGAATTCCAGGGGGAAAAGGGCTGAGCAAGTATCTGGAGAGAGTAATAGACATGGTATACTTGGTGACAGCAGGGAGAACAGGAATTTTGTAAAGATTATGAGATCCAAGGAGGGGTAAATCCAAGCGGCAGAGATTCTAGAATACAGGGCCAAATTGAGCCATGTGAGGCACTTTTCCTCCTGTTGATTTTCAGCTACAGCTAACTTGAGACTCTCAACCATGCTCGCATTCAAAGCCTTTTAGGTGCAAATAATAAAGGCTGATCCAGTACCACCTATTTTTTTTCTTTATCTTCCAACACAAATAGAATTTTGATGTCAACTTGCCCGGGTCTGGTGTACGGTGATTCCAGCTTATAGCCATCCTCAATGCTTGGAACACTGTGACTCTCAGTTAGCAAGTGCAATTCTGGATGATCTGTATGTTCTGTCTGTTAGTGATCAATTGGGATCATACAGGGTGGTGGAATGGGTAGAAATGAGTTTCATCCTTGTCTCAAAACTTCAGAAAAAGTTCAGAAGGGCAGAGATATAAATACTATCAAGTATGGCATTTCTTCCCCCCATCACCCACCGCCATCTTTTTAAATGAAACACATTGAGCAAAATAAAGGAATTTTTGATCCCTTTGGTTTCTCGGGGCAGGGTGTCAGGTCCTGGTGCTCTTCCAGCTGTCAAGCCAGTGTGGGCCTGTCACCCAACTGGAAAACACTTTTGTCCACATTCCCACTGACTACAAACACAGGCATCACACCAGTGTATTTGGATGTGGACTAAAATGTCCCCAGGGCTGTTCAGAGGACTGCAGTTTTATATCATGGATGACTCCACTACTGCATTTTTCTTACACTCATCCAACTTTGACTGGGTACCTCTTAGGTACCAAGCTTTGCATAAATAATGGGATTTCCAAAAAAAAGACACATTCCCTGATCTCAAGAAAGTTACAGTTTTCTGTGAAAGAATGACTTGGAAACAGGTAAGTGCGGGGCACTATCTAAATGTTAAAATGTAGGATAACATAAGATCAGGAGGTCATGGAAGGAGAGGCCAACCTGGTGTTGTAAAAGTCAAGGACTGGGGGAAGAGCGCTATCCCTGGCAGGTCCAGTGGGGCCACATAGTGCCCTCGGGAAGTCATACACGTTCCTTATGGTGAGGGGCGCTCTTCTCAATGTTCCTGCTTCCCATGGAGGGGGCAGAATTGACCATTAAAGGGAAAACAGTGAAGTCCTTGGGATAGGGGATATGATACTTTGCATCCCGTATCCCATGCAAGCAGGACTTTTTCACCTCGCAGCATCTCGTGTGCTCCTGGTCCAGTGGCTCGGTGCCTCCTTCCTGAGTTAGTTCTTCAGTGAGAAAAGCAGTTTCATAGGGAAGCAGCTGCTTGTGGCTCCTACTCTCACATTAGACCCAAGTAACCACATGCGCTCTAACTGCCTCTCCCCCCATGTATTTGGCTCCACCGTTCCTTCTGGTAAACCACCTGGCACAGGTCTGATTGTATGGAGCCAGGCTTGGAAGCTCGTTTGCAATGTGTATGCTTACAGTTTGGTGGGATTTGACTGAGGGTGGACTTTTATTAAGCAGTCTCCCTCCCCGTACTGGTCCCTTTCCAATGGCTCCTCTGTTCCCTCATGCGCCATTTTCTTCCCTCCTGCACCATGGCACGCTCAGTTGTTGCTCTTGAGTTTTGTTCTTTCCCAGGTCACGAGATCACTGTAATGTCCACGTGCAAATGTTTCACAATTGTATTTTCTTCGTACCCAAGTTAATTAAGTTAGTTAACTCTGTCTTGCAGCTCATGATAGGGATAGGAAAATTATATATAAATAGAGGAGAGTTGTAAAATGTTTATCTCAAAACAATGTGAAAGAATTAGCAGGTGAAAATATAATTACTTTATCCATGGAAACAGGTGAGATTCCCAGAATCATCCAGAAATGGGCTTTATGGACTTGTGAGAGGAGTAAAAGGGCTTCCAGCAATAGGTCAGGTCCCTAATGGTTAGTTTGAAAAGCCCCACGTGGAATTGTGGGCAATGTTTTCGTGAGGCCCCTCCAACTTTGGTGGCTTAGCCCAATGGAAATGGGGGGTGAGGAGGCCTATTGAATTTTATGTAAACTCTAGATAGAGACTAATTTCAGGAAGTCTGGAAAAGATTTCGTATTGCACCTACCTTCTACAGTATTGATCAGATATCATATATATGTCATTGGAAACTCCTGTAGTTCCATTCTTTTTTATTTTCTCTAAGGTAATTCACGTCTAAATATTTGAGTAAGAAGCAGAATCAGATGTCAAAATCCCCTCTTGCTCTAAGACGGGAGTCAGAAAACTGTGGCTCACAGGCCAAATCCAGTCCTCTGTGTTTATGAATAAAGTTTTATTAGCATACAGCCACACTCATCCATTCATTATTGCATATGGCAACTTTTGTGCTGTATTTGCAGAGTAGGGACAGCATAGGCTTCAAAGCCCATTAACTATCTGGCCACTTACTAGTACAGTAGAAGTTTGCTGACTCCTAATACCCCATACGTTTTTAAGTGGCTTCCCTTCCCTGTGCATCAGTTTCCTCATCTGCACAGGAAGAGATTGGAGCAGTGAATGCTGTATCTCTTTCAAAATTCTGATACTCTGAGTTTCAAAGCTCACAAGGTCTCAAATTGCTTCAATGAGAAGAAGAATAAAATGGAAATGGGTTTTCTTTACTGTCAGGAGAGGGATCCTTGCCATGTGTATCGCCTCACCTGGCAATGATGACAACTTTTATTGGCAGCATGATGTCTTTGATTAGACACCTAGAGGTTCCCCAGGGGCTGGCTGCATGCGAAGTGAAGAAATCCCCATCCATAAGCAAAGAGAAGCAGAGAGCCCAGCGGAAGCTAAGTCCGTTTCCTGTTCACCTGTTTGCTTGGAGGAATTCTCAAGCAGCTCCCAACTCGCTGCAAATTAAGTGTAAACAAGATAACTCCTGAGGGTCTGGCCATGAATTAAAGGGGAAGTCCAGCACTTCTCTGGTGCTCTGTCTCAAATAAGCTGCTCCCAGCACATGGCAGAACCTCAAAGGAGGTACCTTTTCTGTGTGCTGTTCTGGCTTTCAACTGATTGAAGAGTATAAAGCCAGACTGGGCCTTGGAAAGCATATTACATAAAATGCCTTTATTTCCTGCAACTCAAGGCTGTAGTGAGCATATTTTTTAATTAATAGACATCGGGCCCCGCTCAGGTTGACTGATTTGGGGAGAGGAAGTTGGGTCCTTCACAATCCATGTTGAAGGAGGCTAAGGAAAACTCCGCAGTTCGATCATCCTAACACACTTGATTCAGATTGTCTGACTGTCCAGCCACCTGCTAACGCCTTACATGAGTTCACTTCTCAACGGTAGCTGAAGAGGCGATGATTGGAGATGAACAGAGCAAAGTGTTCTGCAACTTTCTGGATGGGACAGATTTTTGGTGATACTTCTCTTACTTGCCATCCACTTAATAATCCAGTGACTTCATTTTCTTCCTTTTAAATTATGTCTCTTAAGTGGACGCTTTGCAGGCTGATAGGTCTTCTTTATAGGGGTGTGTGTGTGCCTGTCAGTCTGACCATGTGTGTAAGCAAACACACACACACACACACACACACACACGGGAGAGAGAATATGAATGTATCTTAAAATCTGGAAATTTAGTTGTCTTAGTTGCATTAGAATTAGCTTTCCCTTTTATGCCATCTTAAGAGCAAGCATCTTTGCTTTTTCTTTTTTTCCATTCAAAGTATTTATTCCATTTTATTGAATTTATTGGGGTGACATCTACTCTAATAAAAGTGTAATATTGAAATTAACCATTTCTCCAGGATGCACAAGCCATGCCCACCAGGCAAAGCCATGCCCACCAGCCAATCAGAATGGCTGTATGCAAATTAACTCAGCCAAGATGGAGGCCAGCAGCACAGCCATGGAGGCAGGTGTGGTGCAGGTGGCAGGGTGGGTGGCAGGCCGTGGGGTGGGTGGGGTGGGCATGGCAGGCTTGGCCAGCCTGCAACCTGCCATCAGCCCCTCACCCAGGCTGGCCAGGCATGCCAGCAGGTGGACATCCCCCGAGGGGTCTCAGACTGTGAGAGGGCACAGGCTGGGCTGAGGGACCCCCCCGAGTGCACAACTTATTTGTGCACCGGGCCCCTAGTTGGTTAATAAAATTACATAGGTTTCAGTGGTACAACTCTGTAATCTATCATCTGTATATTGTATAGAGTGTTCACCACCCAGAGTCAAGCCTCCTTCAGTCATCATTTATCCCCCTTTACTGTCCCCTTGCTTTTTCTTTTTCCACACTGTTTTATCCTTTGGTGGAAAGGACAGCTTCTTCAGATATGGTCAAATGGCAGGAAAAAGTAGAAACAATTTTGAATATGTAACGGGGTACACATGGCACCACAATTCAGATACATAGGGAAAGATGTGTCTTTTATCCATTTAGGTAAAACATTATCTTCTGATTAGGGTTTCACTCTATCTCATTTAGCATGTAGAAATAGTGCTATATATATAGCCCATGTAGGTCAGTGATGGTCAAGAGGGGTGCCACTGTTCCCGGAGGAATATTGGAAATGGGTGAGGCAATTTGAAATTGTTTCAATGAAAGAGGATCCAAGTAGCTCCAACCCAGGGGTCACAGAGACTGTACCCTACAGGACAGCTGACAGTTCCAAGTAATGACAAATTGTCCCATGTCCCTGTCAACACTCAAGTGAGTGAAAACTATGTTCTCTGAGCCTACAGTTGCACTTCATTTTGCATCTGAACATAAAGCATCTCTTACGTAGCTTTGATATACCAGTTCTTCAGCAATGCAAATACCATGTAAATCGAAAGAGGGTATTTCATCTTGTTCCAAACTTTGCCAAGAGTTTGTTCACTATTTTGGAAAGTCACACCACTGGGAGAGTGCTGCCTGTGGGTTCTGGAATCTCTAGTACAATCCAACCTCATGATTTGTACCTGTTTCAACCAAACATCCAACTGCTTCATTTTAGTTCCTAGTGCATCATATCCAAGTTTTTACAAATTGAAATACATATTCTATTGTAATTTATCTCTGCATTTATCCTTTATATTATAGTTAAAGCATTACGATATATATATATATATATATACATATGTGTGTGTGTATATATATACATGTACATACACACACATATATACATATATACACACACACACATATATATATACATATATATATATATATTTGAAATTACACATGTAAGTAAGAAGTCAAACTTTTCAATAAAGAGCCATGTAGGAAATACTTTACACTTGGTGGCCAAATGGTCTCTGTTGCAACCATTCAACTTTTTCGTAGTAGGAAAGCAGCCACAGACATTATATAAATAAATGGGTGTGTCTGTGTTTCAATAAAATTTGATTTGTGGACACTAAAATTTGCATTTAGTATGATTTTTACATGCCACAAGCATTATTATTCTTTGATTTTTTCTCAATTATTTAAAAATGTAAAACCATTCTTAGTGCCTGAGCAGGTAGAAAACAATTAGTGGGACACCTTTGGCCACCTGACGATAGTTTGCCAATTTCTCTTCTAGTGCCTCATGCTAGCAGTGGTTCTCAACCTTCTGGCCCTTTAAATACAGTTCCTCATGTGGTGACCCAACCATAAAATTATTTTCATTGCTACTTCATAACTGTAATGCTGCTACTGTTACTAATCGTAATGTAAATATCTGATATGCAGGATGGTCTTAGGCGACCCCTGTGAAAGGGTCATTTGAGCGCCAAAGGGGTCACGAGCCACAGGTTGAGAACCACTGTAAAGTATTTACATATTGAAACACA
This sequence comes from Murina feae, assembly GCA_004026665.1. Lineage (NCBI taxonomy): Eukaryota > Metazoa > Chordata > Mammalia > Chiroptera > Vespertilionidae > Murina > Murina feae. The sequence goes on along the minus strand of PVJC01012187.1, from coordinate 28,062 downwards.
TAATTGATTATAGTTCCTTTATTTCTTCTTTATATTTTATAACTAAAGCACTATTTATTTTTTAAAATGAATGTGTGTAAATACTATAAACAAAAATTTTTGTGAAACTGCTTGATAGCCCTAGCTGATGTGTCTCAATTGGTGGGGCATCATCCAGTGCACCAAAGCGTTGATGGTTTGATTCCCAGGTGAGGCACATGCCCCGTTTGCATGCTCAATTCCTGGGGGGAGGAGGGAGTGCAGGCATCAGCTGATCAAAGTTTCATTCTCTCTTCCTCTCCCTTCCTCTCTCTTTAAAAAAATCAGTTAAAAATCTTAAATAATACTACTCGGTTAAAAAATTAATGTAAAACAACAGTTTTTGAGTGCTTTGTAGATCTTTTCTTGGATTTATTAAATATATGCAAGAGAATGTAGCTTCTCCAACAGCTGACTCTGAAAATGAAAGAGAATGCTGTGTTTATGGTTTCCGTTGTTCAAATGACAGGCAAAGATCCTGATGGGATAAAATTTGGTGATTTTTGATGAAATTCAGAAGTTCCTTTTTGATAAGAAAATCCATCCCGACTGATCTCTGACCCAAAGCCATTAGGTGATGCCCACAGTTCACTGCTTTTGAGCTTTCAGACAAGTGTATCTTTTCCAGGCCCGGGACATGCTCCATGACTAGCAGAGCTATGTTGAAATATCAGTTCTTTCGCCCCCCAGTAGGATGTACTGTCTATGAATTTAATTATCATCAAGGTGTGTATTACAAGGTGCTTGTTTCCAAACAGGGCCACTGTGTTTGGATGCATTAGGGACACCTGATCTCACAGATTTCTTAGCCTTTGAGAGTCCCCTCTAGCTCCTATGAGGACCTTCCAATGAGTTGGGAAGGAATAGGAGGGTGAATTATATGCAATGGCAAGGTCAGTGGGAGAATCAAACTCATTCTGAACTGTAGAGAAATGTCCTTTGTCCACCTACTTGGTGAACTTTCCAAGCATATTACTCTTGATCTGTTATCTCGGCCTGGTCATGCTTAATGGTCTTGGCTGCTTTGACATCTCCTCGTCTTTCCCTGGTGCTACCAGTACCTGGAGTCTCTCTGGACTCTTTCTCTTGGCTCCCTGGCTGGACAGAATCCCTCCAGCCTTTGCTTGAAGTCACTTCTCCCTTTGTCTTCTGCCCCAGAACAGATGCACTGGCTTTTAACTCAGCTCCCTGCAGGATCTTCCTCAAGGGCTATGGGAACATCTGGCCTCCATCCATGCCATGTGGGAAGTCAAAGTACTGGAAAACTCATTCTGCTTGGATGCACCTTGAAATGTGATGTCTTTCCAGAGCCTTAAGTAGGATATTTGTTCCTCTTCTATTTGTTTCTAAAATCTCTTACCCCCACTGTCAGCTCCAGGAGAAGTGGGCTTCTCTTTTACTTGTTCTATGTCATAAACCCGCCTTCATGACAGAGCTGCAAGCAAACCTCAGGGGTCTTATTGTCATAGGCAGAAAAAAGTATCGCCTTTGTACAAGGAAGATACTCGAGGCTAAGCAATTGCAGCTCATATGGAAGCTAAAGGAACTCAGCAGATCCTCTCTCTACACCAGTTCTCAACCTGTGGGTCGTGACCCCTTTGGGGGTCGAATGACCCTTTCACAGGGGTCACCTAAATACATCCTGCATGTCAGATATTTACATTACAATTCATAACAGTAGCAAAATTGCAGTTATGAAGTAGCAATGAAAATAATTTTATGGTTGGGGGTCACCACAACATGAGGAACTGTATTAAAGGGTTGGGGCATTAGGAAGGTTGAGAACCACTACTGTACACAAAGCATTGCTTTCAAACCCATTGTTTTGTATTGTTTTCTCTGACCCGATGAGGAGTCTGAACAAGGAGACTGAAAAAAGAACAGGATTTAAAGAAAGGACATTCAAGCAGAGTTTTAACATATACTCTATACCAGATTATAATTATGATCTGAAATTACATTGTTTTCCTCCAATAGGACTAAGAGCTGAAATGAGAATGCAGTTTCATTGGTGAAAGGTTCAGCACAAGTGTATGTGTCACCGTACTTTGGGGTGTATCCCCATATGAAATGGTGTAGCCCCAATTCACCCATCAACTCTCATAAATGTCAGATTATTCTGAGGCCATGTCAGTATGAGCTCACGGATTCCTGGGAGATATTTCTGTTTCTTGGGATTTCTGCTCTTTCTCCCTGTGATGTCCAAAGCCCTCACCATGATTATTTACATTCTTATCTTCATTCTTCTTGGAACTGAGGAGAGCTGGCTGACTGCACCCTTCCCACTTCTGGTTTAGCTCTTTCAGAAAACTCCCTACCTCTCCATTCCTAAAAGTTCTGTGCATATGTAGGATTTTTGCCTGGCTTGTGGATGGAATCAGCCTCCTTTCAATCCCAGCAGAAGGGGTGTGTGTGTGTGTGTGTGTGTGTGTGTGTGTGTGTGTGTGAAGGGAACAGAAGAAGAAAAGGGGTGAGTTGGGGGTAGAAACAAATGACAGGGGAATTCAAATAGGCTTAAATATATAATTATAGTCTATTTCTATGAGATAGAAATATCCTGAGTGCTTTTTATAATACTCCATGACAACATATTTACAGGATAATGATCTAATTGAACAGAAGGAGGGAGAAGGTTGCTGTTGAAGTTGTCAGTAGGACTTTTGGGGAGAAAAGTATTATTTTATGTATATTCACACTTCTTGCTTTGACAGCTATTACTTCTCTGCTATTATCTTACTCTCCTTCCTTGTTTTTCCTTTAGCTCAACAGAATTCACCAAAAATCCATGAAGGCTGGTGGGCGTACAAGGAGGTGGTCCAGGGAAGCTTTGTTCCAGGTAAGACATTTACTCTCATTTATAAATAAAGAATTTGAATGAAATATGATGCTATTCCCAGAGATTCACATTTGCGACATGGCATGGACTGTATTGCAAAAGGCAGCATACTCTGACTTATGTGTTAGATGAATATTCCATCAGGAGAAAGTGTATTGTATTGAGCGAGTGGCAATTTAACCAAGCCTGAATTTTTCCATCTGAGTCTACATCCCAAGGTCCTTCCACCTGCAGGTGGCTCTGTCAAGGAGAGGGTGATGGAGGACTGAGGGTTGAAGCTGTGTCTGCTGGAATTTGGTGAAGTGAGGGAGAGCTGTTTCTTAACATTAGTAAAGCAGGGAGTCTGGAAAGGATGGCCATAGCCATGTGGCCTGCTGGGATGCATGCTGTCATTGATGTCACTCCAGGAGCATCCATGGTCAGCAGTTAGCAGATTGGGCCAAGCACCAGCTAAAAATAACAGGCAAAGAAGATGCTGTCAGCATGGGGGGAGGGAACTGGAGACAGGTTGAAGGCAGAAACATACTGTGACTTTAGTTTAGAAGGAAGGTGGAAGCTCCCTGTCTTTCCCCACTCCTCTTATTCTAGTCATGGTCCCCATCCTTCTGCTGCATTAATGAAGACTTTAGTGGGGAAAAAAGCAAGGGGAAGAGCAAGAATGTTCAAGAGAAGGATGGAAGGGAAGGCAGGTGAGATGTTTCAAAGTATTGTAATTGCTTATATATGAGAGGGTAAAAAAGAAAGCTTTCAAGAGGAGTCAATGTGGGGTCCTCGCACAGGCACTGAGAACTGATGACCTCAAGTGTCAGTCAGGGTTTTTGTAATCGGTAGCAAGTAGAAAGAGCAGTGCCCCAGGTCACCTGGCTCATCCACATGATCTATGTGATGTCACCTCCTGTTCTTCTGTAGAGTTCACTGCATTCGCTGTGCAGAGCTAAGCAAGTTACCATGCTTCTCTTTGTGTCCCTTTTCTCACTTTGGTTAATGCGGCTCTTGGAACTTTCCAATAGGAAGAAAGCAGGCCTGGTGAGGGAGAGTGGAGGGCTCAGGAAAACTGACTGCCAAACAGCCTCCTAAACTGACATTACTAACTTCATAAATTCATTATGGTACATTTATTCCTTGGCTCAGTGGAATAGAAACTAGACTTGATTAATTCACCCAGAAATGATCAGGTTTCTAATAATCTTATAACAACTTAATTAACACAAGCTATGTTCACATGGTATGAATAGGTACATGATATTTTACACTACAACTGGGAATGTCCCTGTCCAATGGATGGAATGTTTGTTTATTTGTTTATTTGTTTCCTGGGGAATGTGCTGTTTATATTCAAGATATCCTGGAAATTACATTTTTAAATCCTCACCAGAGAATATGCTTTTATTGATTTTAGAGAGAGAGGAGGGGAGAGAAAGAGAGAGAAACATCAATGAGAGAGTGAAACATCAATCATTTGCCTCCCGTATGCTCCCCGACAGGGGATCGACCCCTCAACCTGTTATGTGCCCTGACTGGGAAGCAAACCCACCACTCTTTCTGGTGTATGGGACAACACTCTAACCAACTGAGCCACCTGGCCAGGGCAAGAAATCTTGGAAATTACATGTATAATTACATTCTTGTTTTGGGATTATGGAATTAGAGCAGCTAACAGCATTCCTCTAGGTTATAATAAGTTTTGCTAAACTAGACTAGGCTTATTATAATGTTATCCGTAGTGACTAAAATGCTCATGGGTAATACTGCCTAGGCACGACAGGATTCTGCCTTTCTCCCCCCGCCCTTTTTTGGTGATTTCTCCTCCTATTGTCATATTCTGTGGACACATGTAGTGTTTAAGGTCATATTTTGAGTTTATTTAAAATTATTTTTAATTACAGGAAATATTTTTTACGTGTTGATTTAAGACTTGAACTTTTCCTCATTTCCAGTTTTAAATGAGATAATACATATAAAACCCGCTATCTGGGATGCAGAAGGTATAGAGCTCTGAGCATGGACTCTGGGGTCAAACCTGTAGTTGAGTCCAAGTTCCAGGGCTTCCTAATGGTATAACTGTCAGCATGTGCCTACCTACTCTCAGCCCCAGAGTCTTCATCTGTTGAAATGGAGATAAGGACCAAATTAGCTTCATGAGATTTTGTGAGAATTAAATTACATAATGCAGGGAAAGTGCTAATGGTGATGGCTGCTGCATGGTATGAGTCGGTTCATGTCAGTTTCCTTGGTATAGTAGTAACTGCCATTCTTTTATCACCATAGCTGAATATTTGATACTTATCTGCTTCAGCAAAGGCAGAGGGCTGAACTTTGGAAAATATGATATTGCAAATGAGTGTCTCCTCTGATGCCCAGAACATGGAAGGTGCTTATTAAATGCTCCTTAAATTCCTCTACACAGTGACCAAGTGAGAATTGACTCTATCATCCTCTGAATTTATCATTCCTGATGACCTTTGACTTCCTGATAAAGAAGACTGGTATTTGATTAGTTCACTTCTAAACTTTGGGAACTTTAACTCTGTTAAAAAATATCTACTCTAATAAAAGAGTAATATTGAAATTGACCATTTATCCGGGACACCTAAGGCACGCCCACCAGCCAGTCAGAGTGGCTGTATGCAAATTAACTCAGCCAAGATGGAGGCTGGCAGTGCAACCACAGAGGCAGGTGCAGCACAGGCGGTGGGGTGAGTGGGGCGCGCGGGGCAGGTGGCGAGCCTCGGGGTGTGTGGGGTGGGTACAGGCCCGGCTGAGGGACCCCTTGAGCGCACAATATATTGTGCACCAGGCTCCTAGTACTATATAGGAGTCATGAGAATATTTGAATTAAGTAATTGTACCTGAGGCTCTAAGATCGGACAGATTCCAGATGACCTATTTTATCTGAGCTGATGCTTTAGGGCAAACAATGGGCCCTTTATCTCTAATTATTATTGCTGAGTATAAGGCTGAGAAGATTCTTTACTTTACCACTGGGATTTTTTTTCAGGTTATGGATGTGTGAAAAAGAAGAGAACTACACATGGCTAGACTACTTGGGCAAGTTTTATGGTCCCATAAGTTCTTTACAAGAGTGTCCAGAAGTAATTAGCAGTTGGAATAGCAGTTGTGAATCTGTGACTTCAAGAAAGGTTGTGGTGGATAGAAATATGTGATTTCTGTAGCAATAGCAAGCACAAGGTTGATTTAGCACAAGAATAGCCAACTTGGGTTAATTCAGTAGCATTTATGGAATAGTCACCTGATACTGAGCACCACATAAGGGGCTGTTGATGAAGAGGTAACCGATACATCCTTCTTATTCAAAGGTTAACCTACAGTCTAAGGAGAGAGATAAGACATAAACCCATGACTCAATATAACAAGAGATCTAATAGGATTGATACAACATGTAAAGAAGGCCATAAAGTATTGGGATTCTGCCTGCCTGGTGTTTAACAGACTTTGTCATTTACCAGCTTAAATCCCTACTTTCATCCAACCCCACCCTTAACCATAGTCTGCCTTGCAGGCGGAGCCCCAATTTTGCTTGAATGTGCCCAGGGAAGGAGCCCCTCCCCAGCCCCAGAAGGTTACTCTTGGCTAATATCTACAACAATCCTGGCAATTTTAGTCTCATAATGGCTAATTTCATGTGTCAACTTGGCTAGTCTGGTGTACCCAAACATTTGCTCAAACATTATTCTAGATGTTTCTGTGAAGATAGTTTTTAGATGAGATTAACATTTACAGCAGTAGACTTTGAGAAAAGCAGATTACCCTCCTTAATGTTGGTGGGCCTCACCCAATCAGGTGAAGGCCTTAAGAGAAAAGGACTGAGGTCTCCCAAGGAAGAGGGAATTGTGCTTCCAGAATCCTTGGGTACTCAAGCTACAACATCAGTACTTCCCTGGGTCTCCAGCCTGCCAACCTGCCTGCAAATTCCAGATTTTTTCAGTTCCCACAATTACATGAGCCAATTCCTTAAAATAAATCTGTCTCTCTCTCTACACACACACACACACACACACACACACACACACAAGGTTCTTTTTCCCTGGAAAACCCTGACTAATATACTAATACAGGCATGAGCATATGATAAACAGTGTTATCCATGGCTTGTGAAGGGAAGCCTGCTGATCAAACTTGGGGACAAAAGCCACACCGGTGATGGCAGGACAGAAAGTTGGAAAGAACCCGCATCTTTTATGGCCCATTGAGCACTGAGTTAACCACAGCATCGCCTTGGCATTGATTTTCTTAAGTGAGAAAACAAACCTCTTATTGTTGCAGCCACTTTGAATCAGGCTTCCTGTCACTTGCAACCCAATGCATTCTTCCAGGTTTAGGTTTCTCAGGACACCGTGGGAGGAAGGAAGTTGGAACTGGGTCCTGACAGTGTTTAGGATTCTTCCCAGTGGAAAAGGAACAGAGTAGGGAATGTCAGAGTAAACAGCACTGGCAAAGAAGATTGAAAATGCACTTGAGGGATGGTGGGTGCTTCTGAGGATCTGAAGGGCAGGGTACACAGTGGAGCCTGATGTGTGAGAAGGCCAGCAAGGTCCTTAGAGGCCAGACAATGAAACTCTCTGTGTTCCAATTACAAAAGCTAAAATACAGTCCCTTTAAAAACATAGGTATTGACCCAACCGGCATGTGCAGTGGTTGAGTGTTAACCTATGAACCAGGAAGTGATGGTTCCATTCTGGTCAGGGCACATGCTCAGGTTTTCAGCTCGATCCACGGTGTGGGACATCATGAGGTGTTTTTTGTTGTTGTTTTTTTCCTGTTTTTTTGTTTTTGTTTTTTTTTAATCATCCAGGCAACAGATGGTGAGCACCTATGCTAAAACTAAGAAATAAACAAACAAAAACAACATACTAATTGTGGGATTTGTTTAATAGCATTTAAAGTATATCTCTCTCTCACACATGTACATAACACATTTATAATTTAGCATAAATATATACACACATTTAACACATTTCAGAAAAATGTGTGCCAAATACTATCTATTCACATTTCATTTATCCCAAACAGTAGGGAGATTGGGCATTCCCTGTAGTGGAGGCACCATGCTAGGAGCTGGGATTTCAGAAAAAGGTGGCCACACTTCAAGTGTCTGCATAGAGGTCCTAGGACTAATGGGAGGACAATAAACAGTTATAAGAAATTTCCTCTTTCTCGGAGATATGACAAACACCATGGGACCATGACACCGAGTTTCTGTCTGAACGATGAATACAGGAATCCATAGCTTCATTTCTGAGCAGGATGGCAGAGGAGTGCTTTGACTCAATGGCACCATCCTCTGGTGTGTTCTTTAAAATCGAGCAGGAATGGTTCGCCCAGGCTAATCAACTCCTTCAACATGCCATTTCCAACCCTTCCTTCTTGGGTAGTTTTAAAAGCTTAAGATTGTTAGAAGAGGAGGATAATTACACCTGTTGGCAGCCACCTGTGGCTTAGCAGTAATGCCTAATTACCTATGTTGTTCAAAATGGCCTCTTTTCTTTGCTTAAGGAAGGCTTATATTAGACACTGGAAAGACAAACAAGAACTCACTTTTCTCCCAGCACTTCTCCCAGTAGGGGATGCTTGCTGCCTAGGATGGCTGGCCTAGGGTCACGCCTGACTCTCATTCCTCCACATAGTAAATGGTGCCTACTAGTTAGAAAGCTAAATATTACTTTTGTATTGCTGTGTAACAAACGGCCACAAATTTAATAGCTGAAAACGACACACATTGATTGCCCCGCAGGTTCCTGGCTCAGGAAGTCCAAGTATGGCTTCACTGGGTCCTCTGCTCAGGGGCTCGCAGTGCTGCCAAAGGTGTCAGTGCAGCTCTCTTCTCATCTGGGGCCGAGCTTTTGCAGGTCCTTAACAGAATTCAATTCTTAGGGGGTTATAGGACAGTGGCCCTCGGCCCTACAAGCTGTTCAGTCTCCACGGGTAATTCACAACGTGGCTGATGGTTTCTTCAAGGCCGACAGCAAAGCATCCTGCCTCAAATCTTTCCCTTCTTTTCTGGGAAGGCCTTGTCTCCCTTTTTAAAGTTAGGCCTACCTAGAGTAATCTCTCTTTTGATCAACTCAGTATCACCTTTGGGGACTTCCTTTACATCTGCAATCCCAGCATTGGGTTGAAATCTCAGCATTTCCTAAATCCCACCTCCTCTCAGAAGGAGGTGTGTACACCATTGTGACCTTCCAATATGAGTAGACATTGTTCTAGCCTAATGTCTTCAAATTGAGAAGTAGGTAATAATGTTCTTTGGGTGGGATATTGCTTGTGTTGCCTTTACATGAATATCCTTAAGAGAAAACCAGAGCGGGCTTCCCCGACCCTGCCTCAGATTTCTCGGCCACTTTTCTCAGAAATGCACCCTCAGATATAGAGGGTGAGGGAGAAGGGGGGGATTTAATACATAACTCCAAGGCTTCATTCAATGTGTTAGAGAGTGGTGCTGTAGTCCATTGTTTAGATGCAGAAACCATTCAGTCAGGTGGGCAGGACAAGGTATATAGAGACTCCTGTGGACAGCAGCACTTTGGGGCCCATCCAGATGTCACCCAAAATTGTTCTTCCAACTTTTCCCCCTGCCCTCCTTTCCCTGCCTCTTTTACCCTCTGACTCTAGAACCTAGCTTCTCATGTGTCTCCCCACTAGGGCCCACGTCCTTGTGTTTAGTGATCGTGCCTTTTGGCTTCTGGCTCAGGCTCAGGCTCAGGGTTTGCTTCCCACCCTGTTCCTGACCTCCTGCTCCATCCTTGACCCACAGGTTCTGTTGACCATGGTATCAAGTGAAGCACAATACATGGGTTCTTTCCCCTCAGATATTCACCATGTGGCCACCCCAACCCTACTCACTCTGCCTCTAAAAGGAAGAGGGTCCCATAGCCCCCAAGCTTACCTATTCTCCAGCATCCTTCAATACACTCTAGTTGAGAGCTATGTAAAATAATTCCATTGGTTTCCTGTGGTTGCTATACACATGAACACAAATAGGGGCTCAAAACAACACACATTTATCTTACATCTACAGATATCTCCTATCTAATAAAAGAGTAATATGCAAATTGACCATCACAAGATGGCTTCCCCTATGTGGTCAAAGAAGGCTGCCTCCATGTGGTCAAAGATGGCCACCACAAGATGGCCAGCAAAGGAGGACAGTTGGGGGGGGACGCAGGCCTGCAGGAGAGGACAATTGGGAAGGACTCAAGCCTGCAGGTGAGTACAGTTGGGGGAGACCCAGGCCTACAGGGGAGGGCAGTTGGGAGGGACCCAGGCCTGCAGGGGAGGGCAGTTAGGGGGAACCATCTTGGCAGGGCGAGGGAAGTTATGGGCAATCAGGCCAGCACAGGAGCAGTTAGGCATTGATCAGGCTGGCAGGGGAGTAGTTAGGGCAATCGGCAGGCGAGAGGTCACGAGCCAGCAGTCCTGGATTGTGAAAGGGATGTCCGACTGCCCATTTAGGCCCGATCTCACCGTGGGATCGGGCCTAAATGGACAGTCGGACATCCCTCAAGGGGTTCCAGATTGGAAAGGGTGCAGGTTGGGCTGAGGGACACCCCCCACCCGCCCCCACTCCCACTCCATGCACGAATTGCATGCACCGGGCCTCTACTGTGTGTGTGTGTGTGTGTGTGTGTGTATATAAATGTATCTTATCTAATAAATAAGGAATATGTTAAATTGACCATCATGCCATCGCAAAGATGACCGTGCCCACAGCCAATAGGAGGGAGTATGCTAATTGACCATCATGCCTTCAAAGATGGCACCCACAACCAATGAGGGAATATGCTAATTGACTGCCACACCCTCCAAACTGGCAGTGCCCACAGCCACAAGATGACAATGCCCAGTCCTCTCAGCCCTGCCAAGATGGCAGGTGTGTGGCAAGTCCAGGCCTGCACTCAGGTGTGCAGCAAGGCCGGGCCCACCCAGGGCTGGCCCTAGGCACAGGCAAGCCTTGGATGGCAGCTGCCCAGCAATGTAGGGCTGCCCGAGGCTCAGGTAATCAGGGCCAACCAAGGCTTGCACTGCCAGCTGTGGCAGCAGCAGAGGTGTGATGGGGCTATTGCCTTCTTCTGATTGCTGAGTTGCCTCCTACCCCTAAAGGCTCCCAGACTGTGAGAGGGGGCAGGCTGGGATGAGGAACCTCCCCCCCCAGTGCATGAATTTTCATGTACCGGGACTCTAGTATATCTATAATTCTAGAGGCCAGATATTCTAATATCAAGCACCTCTTAATACCTCACTTTATGACATCAATTTCTCTGCTACAAAAATATATACAAGCCTTGTTTGGTTATAGCATTTAATTTTAATTTCTCTAACAGAGAAAATGTGCATTTTACAGCATCCTGTGGCATATTGTTTGGTCAAGGGAATACCCGTTGCTGTGGGAGCCAGTCAGTTCTTACTGTGTAAGTTCTTATTTTACGCTGAATTCCCTGGAGCAGGGAGTTGGTGGGTGCACACCCCAGTCTCCATCCCTGAACTTTGCTTTTGTCATTACCAATCTTCCTCCTCCTTTGGGTCATGGAACCAGCAAGGAATATCAGCAAGTGCATGCTGGCTTGGCTATTCCATGAAATCTTAGGCAAGTCACTTAGTATCTCAGTGTCTTGATTTCCCCACTTATAAAATCAGGATGTTGAGTGACATTTTTCAAAGACCCATTCTGGCTCCAATATTCTCTGAGAGTTTGCTAATGCGATACATGATTGGTTTTGGGAGATATATTTAGCAGCATTAAGAAATAGAATATTGATTTTATTCACAGGATAATCATGTTATGTTCTCAATATCAGTGTTTGGAAATGGAGTTGGTGATGTGTTTCTCTCCAGATTTCTGATCTCTCTTTTCTAAGAGAAAGCAAGTAGAATTTAATGGAGACATGCGCCTCAGTATAGGAGGGTGATGTTACACTGACTCATCACCCTCAATTATAAATATCTTAGGTATAGTGTTTCCCAGAAATTAGGATGTGTGGAGATTAAAATTTACTCAGAGCCTGATAGACGCCAAACACCCTGCTAGACATTGGGGATCCAAATGGGAATAAACTAATGCTCCTGATCTTAAAGAGAGCCTTGATAAGTTTAGAGATAGACGAGCCAATCAGGGCTTACCATTTACCTGGTCAGGGATGTGAGATGGGAGTGGGGAGACAAGAGAAAACAACTAACTCTGCCTTTGGGATTGGAGAAGGCTTCACAAATGAAAAATTCTCTTGAGATAAGTCTCTGTTATTGTTAATCCTCACCCAAGGGTCTTATTTTCATTGATTTTTAGAGGTAGTGTAAAGGAGGGAGAGGGGGAGAGAGAGAGACAGACAGACAGACAGACAGACAGACAGACAGACATGTGAGAGAAACACATTGATCGGCTGCCTCCCAACTGGGACCAAGGATCAAACCTGCAACCCAGGTACATGCCCTTGACTAGGAATCAAATCAGTGAGTGACCCTTCAGTGCGCAGGCTAATGCTCTAACCACTTAGCAACACTGGCCAGGGCAAGATAGGTCTTAGAAGATATGTAAATATATGTTAGGTGAACAAGATGGAAAAGGACATACCTGGCAGATTGAGTGTAATGGAATCTGACCTTCTGCTAAATAACAGATTGTAAACTTCTTGTACACAATAGGCATCCCTATTTATCATCTCATCTATGGCAGTGCCTACTGTTTCCAAACTCTAGAGCTGTGTGATAGATAGAGAGTGCACTGGGCTCAGAAGATCATGCTTTTGTGTCCTACCTGGTCATGCACTGACTGTATGTTGGCAAATCACCTACCTTCTCAGAGCCTCAGTTAACTCATTTGTAAAATAAGGATAGTAAAACCTATATCTGAAACACTTTTGTAAAAATGAAGTCGTGTACTAGACCTAGATGTGCCTTATGGACTCTTGAGAGTACACAGAGGTATTGCTATTGTTGTTAGCATAATGTTGCATTCAGCTACTTAAGGATGCCAGGAAGAGACTTGCTTCCTTACCACTACTCTGGTCCTGGTACCTCCCTCTAATCCAAGGATGCCCTGCAGACCTGTTAACGCTGTGTTAACAATAGCACATTGTACCCAAAGTTGCAACTTGAGCAAAGTACACATGAAGCTTCCCATAGGCTCCCCTCCAAAGAAGGTTTGTTTGTTGTCAGGTTGCAGCCATCCAGTGGGGGGCACTTCTGTTGGGTGGGCTTTTGCACCAATCCTTTCCAGAGATACATGGCTCTCCTAGTATCACACGCGAATCCCTGGTCCAGTCACCACAAATATCTCTAGCCAGTCCACCTCTTGGGAAACACTTCTAGACCTAGCCAGTCAGAGGTGTACCAAGGGGGGCTCAATAGCAGGGGTCCACTCTGGGTGCAGACAGAAGGGAACACATTAGCTGCAGAGAATTTAATAACAATACTGAAACCCACCAAACATTTGATCTGCTTTTTATTACACTCCCCCCATGTGCTAGAAATTCTAAGAATGCCAGTGATAAAATAACCTCTTTGTGAAAAAAATTGTGTGGGTCTGAGCTCTAAACATTGCCTGTGGTTGCTGTTGTGTTTTAATAATAAATGTGTAATCTTTAAATGAGTGCATTTTTGTTGCTTATCCTTTAATAAGCACTGTGTCTACAAAGAAGTTAATTAGGCGGATTCTCAGTTATTCTATTAGCTTCTAGCACACAGGGACTCATCTACATGCATTTGTTCTCAGAGGACAATGCTGAGGGTCCAGAATCGATGGAATTCACTGTAGGGCAGACCCTGTCACCATCCCCATAGTACCACGTATTCTTTCCTGAATTTAAACAGTTGATACAAAATAAATGTCACCAGCGCTGCGATTGTACACACAAAGACTCAAAAAGTGAATTACTTCAATTATGTCATTCTAGAGGACTATTTGGAGTTTTCATTTGTACTTAAAATTTAAAACACTGAAGCAGAAAGTGAACTGCAAGGCATAATATTTTTGTTTCGTAATGGCAGTTATCAACTCATCCATGCAATATTTGATTGAATCTGGAAAAAAAAATGCTTCTATCCTTGAAATTTTAAAGTTGTTGTTTGTCTTAAAACTCAAGAAAAATAGTTGTTATTGAATGTTGTGTGGAATTATTATTGAAAATAATTGTTTTTTGAGCGAGGGGACATTGAAACAAATGATCTACTCCCGAGTCAAATAGTTGAGGTATGCCACTGTATACAGCCTTAGGTGCAGTAACTTTATAATCACAGCAAAGCCATCATAGGGGTGGGGAATCCAACAGCAGAGTTCATGGCTGCCTTCTGGCAGAGAAACACTGGGTTTCTCTGAGTTAATATCCATGACATTGGCCTCATTATCTCCTGGCTTCCTAGCTAGCTTAAAATCCATTCTCCCCTCCTCCTGGCACAGCTTCCCATTTGAAAGGCATGCCTCAGTTACCTTCACAGGCAACAAGACACAACTTCTTTGAAAAGCAGCTTGGTGAGCTGTTGGGAAGGACCTTGTCAGGGTAAATACTGCTCATTGAGTTGTTGTGTGATAATGGGGTGTTTGCAGAATTGCCAGCAGGATGCTTCACACGCAGGTGATACATTCCTTGTCAGGAGGAAGATAATCAAAGGCAGCAAGACTATAACCCCCAACCAGAGATCCTACATCTTATATCTGCAAGAGGATGACAGGAAGGTGCCTGCGGTCTTTGTTCCAGAATGTTAGCTTCTATAACATTCACAAAAAGAGAGACTGTATAGCAAAAGCTTTACACAGCAAGTATCCAGCATGGGATGCTTTTAACTTTGCAGATTTGGCAAAAGGAAGGAGCCAACTCTCCTCCTCCCATTCCAGGCTATATTTCAGGGTCCCAGTGTGTTGATAAGGGCTGGGGGCGGGGCCTCCTTTCCCTCACCTCCAACCCATTCCATGCCTCCTTATGATTGGCCCCCATAATAGCTGTGATGATTTTTGCATTCCAACTCCAAATTGCCCTTCAACCTGTCCCCTCACGGAATAGAATTAGGTCGCCTTTTCCTGCCAAGTGCCAATTGGCTCCTTTTCAGCCCAAGCTCCAATTGTCAATGGTTCTCCTTTTAAACAATTTTTAATTGATTTTAGAGAGTGGAAGGGAGAGGGAGAGATAGAAACATCAATGATGAAAGACAATCTTGGATTGGCTGCCTCCTACATGCCCCCTACTGGAGATCAAGCCCGCAACCCAGACATGTGCCCCAACCCGAGAATCAAGCCATGACCTGGTTCATAGGTGGACGCTCAACCACTGAGCTATGCTAGCCGGACACTCCTGGAGATCTGACTGTTTTTTTTTTCTCTCCAGAATGATCTTTCTAACACTGTAGCAGGTGCCCAGAATTATGCCTCATTTTAAAGTGTTTTATATTTAAACTAGGAGCCCAGGGTACAATTCGAAATCGTGCGGCACCACCCACCCTCAAGTCGCCAGTCTGGCCCTGCCTCCCTTTCCAGCCCTTGAAGCAGCCTCAGTGGCTGCTGCTAATCAGGCCCTCCCCTGGTGTAAGCATGCAGAGGCCCCTGCCATCCCACCCCCGATGCTGCGCAGACAACCTCCTCCTGTCTGATCGTCCTGTTACAGCGTCCTGGTTTTAGTATCTCTCTCTCTCTCTCTCTCTCTCTCTCTCTCTCTCTCTATATATATATATATATATATATATATATATACACACACACATACACACACACACACTAGGGGCCTGGTGCACAAAAATTTGTGCACTTGGGGGGTCCCTCAGCCCAGCCTGTGCTCTCTTGCAGTCTGGGACCCCTCCGGGGATGTCCACCTGCTGGCGTTCCTGGCCAGCCTGGGTGAGGGGCTGATGGCTGTTTGCAGGATGGCCAAGCCCCCCAGTGTGGACGCTCACCCAATTGGGGTGTGGCAAGCCTGGGTGATGGACTGAGGGCCATTTTCAGGCTGCCCGCAGTCCCTTCAGGTTTTGGGTCCCTATTGGGGTGCCTGGGCAGCCTGGGTGAGGAGCTGAGGGCCGTTTTCAGGCTGCCCACAGTCCCTTCAGGGTTCAAGTCCCTACTGGGGTACCTGGCCAGCCTGGGTGAGGGGCTGAGGGCCGTTTTCAGGCTTTCAGCCTGGCCACAGCTCCCATTGACCCAAGATCCCAGCGAGGCTGGTTGGAATTTGATTTCTGGGGTTTATTTATCTTCTATAATTGAAACACTATTGCTTTGAGCTGAGGCCTAGGCAGGTAAGGAAGCCTCCTGTTTGTTTCATATCCATGGCTTCTATAATTGAAACATTGTTACCGTGAGCAGAGGCTCAGCCAGCCTAGGCAGGCAGTTGCAAGGGAAGACGGCTGTTTACTCTAGCTCCGTGGCTGCCGGCCGCCATCTTGGCTGGGTTAATTTGCATTCAGCCACTCTGATTGGCTGGTGGGCTTGGCTTGGCTTGTGGGCGTGGCTTTGGCATCCCAGAGAGATGGTTAATTTGCATATTACTCTTTTATTAGATTAGAGAGAGAGAGATGCTAAATATCTCTCTCTCTCTCTCTCTCTCTCTCTCTCTCTCTCTCTCTCTGAGAGAGAGAGAGAGAGAGAGAGAGAGAGAGACATGCAGGCCAGATTATTATGACCACCCCATCAGTACTTCGTTGGGCCACCTTTTGCCTTAAATACTGCAGCAATTCTTGGCATTGACTCCATAAGATGTTGAAAGGTGATGCAAGGAATCTGACACCATGCTTGATGAGTAGCGCTGTTCAATTCTGTGAGATTTGATGATTGTGGAACCAGCTGTCTGATGGCTCTTTTAACTTCGTCCCACAAATGCTCAATTGGATTGAGATCTGGTGATTGTGGGGGCCACCTAAGCTTGGTAAAGTCTTCCTCATGTTCTTGAAACCACTCTTGCACAATATGAGGACGTGGCATGGCACATTGTCTTGTTGGAAGAAGCCATCTCCATTGGGATACTCCATCAACATGATAGGATGAACTTGATCAGCAACAATACTTAGGTATGCTGTGATATTCTGATGTTGTTCCACACGAATTAAAGGGCCCAAATCATGCCAGAAAAACATGCCCCAAAGCATAACACTGCCCCACAAGCTTGAAGGGTTGTACTCATGCATGTGGAGTGCATGCTTTCATGCTATTTCTGCCAAATTCTCACTCTGACATCTGCATGATGCAACTGGAAATGTGATTCATCAGATCACATGACTTTTTTCCAATGCTCGACTGTCCAATCCTTGTGTTCTTGTGCAAATTGGAGACGTTTTATCTTGGTAACTGCAGATAGCAAAGGTGTTCGAACAGGCCTTCGACTTCCATATCCTATACGATGTAGTGTACGGCTAATTTGCCTACAAACATCAGGTGGTCATAATAATCTGGCCACTCAGTGTAGATCATGCCTTTCTTGCATTTATTTTTCCCGGAAAATGCTACCCAGGTTGATCAGAAAAACATACTTTTATCTCATCAGTATGAAAATATGTAAATAATATAATTATTATACATTATATATGTCATTTTATAGTATATTAGTGTCACAGCATATTTATACTTCCCAATTTTTAATTATGCATTTTATGTAAGGGCAGCTACTTTTTCTTGAAATTTGGGTTTGAATAACTCAGTGATTGTGGTGCCATTATCTGGGTTGGTGAACTGTGACAAGTCTGGGTTTGGAGTAATGAGAGTCCAGGGAGAGCACGGCTCAGCCAGAAGTCAGGGTCATGACTGGTGAGCGCAGCTGCAGCAGCACTACTAAGTGGTGGCGGTGGCAGGCACAGCGGGCTGGGATGAGTGCGAGTGGCATGCACCAACTCAGGCTCCTCCCTGGCTGCCTGCTCCTTGGTGCACTACTACATCCCTCAGGGGATGTCCAATTGCCTATGGGCATTGGGCCTAAACCGGCAGTCAGACATCCACCGAAGGATCCCAGATTGCAAGAGGACACAGGCCAGGCTGAGGAAACCCCTGTCCCTGTGCATGAATCTGTACACTGGGCCTCTAGTATGGTACTTAAGTAACTGAAAACTACTATGAGTTTCCTTTCAAGTCTTTTTTATCTGGATTAAAATCCTCTGATTTTTTATAGAGCATGGCTTTCAGACCCTCTCACCAAACTAGTCATTATTCTTTAGAGAAACTGTAATGTGTTACTTTTACACTCAAATTTGATTGCCAGAAATAAATATTCTAAATACAGAGTGAATGGGTCAGTTGTTTCCCATGGCATTTAAGTAGACTTCTGTTAATGCAGGGTAAACTGGTATTAACATTTTTTCTAATGTGGAGAGATTTAATTTCTAGGTCTAGCTGACCCACAGATAATATAAAACACATTTATTTCTCACGCCATTGATGTATGGGTTTTAGAGGTAATCACAGAAAGCCATGTTCATCCATCTGTCTGATCTTTGGGTAAACGTTTTTGCTGATATCAGATTTAAATATCAGTGTAACTTTCATTTCCTAAATCAAAGCAACTGCCTACTGTTTAAGATTATCACATCTCCTCTAAAATTTCCTATCAGGTGCCAGCTATGAGGAATAGAAGTATTTTTTAAATCCCTATCAACAGTGAGAATGTAGAATCAATCTAATATTTAGAGGAAAAAGTTGCTCATCCTGGGCTTTAATGCTGTAATAAGGAATCTTACAGACAGAGAAGTGGTCTATTTGTATGTTCAATCTCAGAATCATTTCAGGGGCAGGAAAATAAATATTTCTCCAGATTCTTAAGAATCAAGTTGGAAAAAGGGGCAATGATTACACTACATTTTATACATCAAATTGATTACACATGTGTAATCATAAAATGTGGGAGTTGGGAACAATTTTAGAAACCATTTACTTTCATTTTAGAGGTGAAGAAAGTGAGACTAAGGGAAGGGAAAGTATTTGCATATGACCATATAGATGTTTTGTGGTCCAACAGGCCTTCTGAACCTCTCGCCTCCCAAACCCAGCCAAAATTCTACTACAATATTTGGACTGTTTCTTGAAAGACATCATCTCTTTTTAAAATTAATTCTAAATAGGGCTCAGACTAACACCATGGGTTTAATAGCAAGCACATTAATATGATTAAGACAAAAAGAAAAGGATAAGCAAAAATTTGTAAGAAAAATGTCTCAAAGAGTGTAGGGCAGGGAAGCAGTCAGGAGGACTAGAATTAATTAGCCCTTAGTATGTGGAGTCTGTCTCAATTTTAAGAATGCTTGCAAAATGTGTTGAATGCTTTGCCCCATGAGATAAGTAGTCAGGCAAGACAGATCTGATTTCGTCTCCTGAGGACCCAAAGGTTCAAAGTGGGTGAGTGACTTGAACAGAGTAACTCAGCTATCAGTTGGCAGAGTCACGGTCAAAGTCTAGGCTATTAAACATTGTTCAGGGTTGTTTTCACTGCACGATTTCTCTTCACACAGTGATTATAATTATGATGCACCCTTTTAATTACAAGTTTACCTGCTCTTGCATCGGTAGTTCTGTTGCCCTTTACTAGATCAATTAATGGACACCAAGTCTCTGTTCACATCTGCTTTACATTTAATTCGCTCTACTCTTATGCATTCTAATTCATGAAAGCAACGTGGCATCACACAGAATCAGACTCACCGCAGCGCTGCCACTTGTTACCTGTGTGATTTGGGCAACAAATTATTAGCGTCTTCAAGCTTCTGTGGGCTCATTCATGAACTGGGAATCATAACACCTACTTCCCAATGTTTGTATGAGGATAAAATGACTGACGAGGAATGTGACTAGTAGATACTTGGTGACTTCTTTTCTCTCCTTACTTGCTCTCCCCAAACTTCAGTTCTGTTTATCGGTTTCCACTCTCCAGGATAACGTATTAGTTCTCTAAGGATTTTCTTGTATGTGTCTAAATTATTTTAAAAATTCTTTTTAAGCATGACACATTGTTCCCTCTATCCATCCAATGGCCATTGACTAAGTGCCTTCTATATATCAAGCACTGAGATGCAGTAGGTACAAATGGATAGAATATAGACCTAGACAAGTGTGGTCCTTCACCTTGTGATGCTTGCATTTTGGAGTAGAGGCAGGGATTAAACAGGTAAGTAAACAAATGAAGCATAATATGAGAAAAAGTGCTATGAAGAAAATAAAGAGTGCCTGGCTGGTGTTGCTCAGTGGTTGAATATCAACCTATGAATCAGGAGATCATGGTTTGATTCCCAGTCAGTGTTGGGGCAGAGGATAATGGTATGTGAGCAAGGTCAGAGAGTGTGGCATACCACAGAAATCAAGCTTAAAGTATGATAATGTTTCGTCATTTGGAAGAAAGATAAAGGAATTCTAGACTGAGGGAACAGAATGACCAAAGGCATAGAGGTTTGAAAAGTCATGGTATATATGGGGGAAATACAGGCCATCAGCGTGGCTCAGACAGTCTTCATGGAAGGATGTCTGGGAAGGGAGCATGGACTAGTGTCACCAAAAGCCATATCACGGAGGGCAGGTCCTTGGGCATAAAGTGAGAGTAAAGAATTCAAATCACTATTCCTTAGATTCTCAGGAGGAGAGTTTTCTGTTTGCTTGTTTTTGGAAAAACATGTTGGTTCTTTGACTAATTACTGCCTATCACCTTTACCTTCTTATATGCAAATCAGTGGTGTTGTATGAAATGTCTAATGCAGTCCACTTAGAATTAAGCAGATTTTAAAGTTGCATATCCTGGTTTTAAAGTCAGGTGTCACTCAGTGATCCCTATCTTGCTTGATCTTTGAGTATCCATGTTATTGACTATATCTCCTTGAAACTCTCCTCTCTTAATTGCTAGGATAATATCTCACAAGTCTTCTCTTCCACTTTTCAATGCTGACTGTATGGGCATTGATGTATACCCTCTTCTCTCTACAGAATATCATAGGGTCATGTGATTCACTTCTATGGATCCTCAATTGCCAACTGGGAGATCCCAAATTTACATAGCCAGGACCTTCCTTGAGCTCTAGGCAGTTTCACTCAGATATCCTACTTATTTCCCAAACTGACCTCCTCATCTTTTCCTCAGAATCCGCCCCTCATTCTTGATTTACCATATCATCCATCTCTATCATTCTCCCTTCCTCCATCATAATGCAAATGCTAGGTTTTCACTCCGAGAGCCTATTGAAGACACTTCATTGTCTGGCCTTGCCTGTCACATTATCTTCACCCTAACCTCACATTGTTCATGACGATGAACATATTCTGCTCTGACACCCAACCGTCACAATGCTCATAACAATTGCTCGTGTTCATGAAAGGCTAGCTGTGTTTCAGGCACTTAATATTTATTACCTTGTGTAATCCATGCATCAGCCCTATGCAGCGGGTTCTTTTAGTGTCCATGTTTTGGGAAGAGGACACTGAGGTTTGGAGGTTAAATAACTTACCCAGGCTTCCATTTAATAAGGGCCAGGACCAGAATACCTACTGTTAAGCATGATGTGATGCTGCTTGTCACCTGCCCTCACAAGCTGTTCCCCTGCCTGGAATTTTCTCTTCCCACCTGTTTATTCTGAGTGGTTGATTACTATTTATGCCTTAAGATGCCTCAGGTGTCATCTCCTTCAAGAAGTCTTCCCTGTGGTCCCACTGCTTCCTATTCTCTTAGAATTTATACACATTCTGTTATCTATTATCCAATTTTCTTCCACTCGACCGCTAGCCCATGTCACATTCAGCTTTTTCTATTCAGAAACTACCACAGCACCCAGGATCTAGTCAGAAATTCCTACATAATCTTAGAATAAGTTTTTGATTGAAGCCCCAATTCCCCCCATCACTGGCTATATCTCTGGCATTTTTCTACTCGTGTATAAAATAAAGAAGTTGGATCAGAGCAATAGTTCCTCAAGTGTATATCAGCATCAAAGTATATCACCTGGGGGCTTGTTGGAAATATAAATTCTCTAGCTCTACCCAGATCTGCGGAATCGGAATCTCTGGGAGTGAGGTCCAGAAACCTCTGTTTGCAGCAAGCCCTCCTGGTGATACTGAAGTATGGCCCTATTTGAGAACTGCTAGACTAGGGGTTAAAAACTATGACTTGGGGTTCATATCCCACCTGAGGCCTGTTTTGTACAGAAAAGTTTTGACAGTGTCTCCACTAAAGGATAGGATCACTGTGGGCATTTTCAGTTCTACGCTTCCTCAGCAGTAAAACCAATGTGATATCCCTGATTTTTTTTCTTTCTTTATTATTATACTAGGGGCCCGGTGCACAAAAATTTGTGCACTCGGCAGGGGTGGGAAGGCCCCTCATCCCGGCCTGTGCCATCTCAGTTTGGGACCCTGGAATCCATTGGGGAACACAGCACACACGGAGGGCACACCTCCGTGTGTGCTGTGTGCCCCGATTGCACCAATTTCCAGGCCTCAGCCTTGGGGATGGAGCTGGCTTGGTCCCTCTGCCCAGAGGCTGCCCTGCTGCCTGAAATCCATCGTGGGGGCACGGGCACTCACGGATGCCTCCGTGAGTGCCCTGCCCCCCCACGATCACGAATCTCCTTCCAGGCCGCAGGGCAGCCTGGGGGCCTGGGCTGGCTGGCTCCCCCAGCCCCCAGCTGCCCTGCCACCTGAAATCCATGGCAGGGGGCAGGGCACTCCCCCCACCCCCCCAGATCTTTTTCCAGGCCGCAGGGCAGCCTGGGGGCCTGGGCTGGCTCGCTCTGCCAGGCCCCAGCTGCCCTGCCGCCAATGCTGGCGGGACCTGCTCCTCCCGCCAGCGGCCACAGGCCAGCTGGCTCCTCCCCCCCAGGTTGCGCCTCCGGCCAGGTTGTTCCTCCCCTCCTGGCTCCCCCAAAGCAGAGGTCTTCCATCTGCCTTGAGGAACCCCAGTGCCGCACACCACTTCTCCCCAGCTGAGACCTCCGCCATCTTGGCTGGGCTAATTTGCATACAGCCGCTCTGATTGGCTTACCCCCATCCCAGAGAAACGGTTAATTTCAATATTACGCTTTTATTAGTTAAGATTCTATATTATTTTATTTCTTTCTTTGTTATTATTCTTATATTCCTGATTGATAAAGGACTGCCAGTCAGCAGACTTGGGTTCTGGACCACGTGGTCCTACCTTGCTATAATGTAACTTATTTCTACTCTCCAAAGCTCAGTTTTCTCATACTGAAAAATGACTTTGGAGTAAGATTGCTATATAAAGTCAGGGTCCAGTCAGAAAAAAAAAAACCCAACCTTGCCAGGTATCTCAAACAAGGGGAATTTAATACAGGAAACTGGGGTTCACAGATATGTGAAAGGTAAAGGTGCACAGTTATTAGGTCCTGGGCTAAAAGGGAGAGCCAAGGCAACTTGGCATGAATACAACCAGAGAGCAACTCCAGTGTTAAAACCCGGAGAGCAATAAGGGAGAGGCCACAAGCAAGAATCTGGGAATTGGGAGGTGCGTCCTGAAGGACTATAACTCAAACCAAAAAGAAGACAGCATGATGAGCTGAGAAAGCATTGTCCTGTGCCTGGTACTTGGATGGCCAAGGGGGGCACAGCCTTATGGTTTTTCTTGGACTAATAAAGGGTCATGGCCCTGTAAGTGCTTGGCCTATCAAAGAAGCTGTGGCCCAGCAGGAACTAGGATATTCGGGGCCATGCAGTCCTACAGCTGAAGACTGCACTGGGCTGATACTCCGCTGAGGAGTGTAGGGCCCTGCAGGCTGGTCCTGGGATTGCTGGGGAAAGCTGAAGGGTGGAGTCATAGCTATTTGTTGCTGCTGCTACAGTAAAGTTGACAGAGGCTAAAGCTGGAAAGGGGCTTCCTTCTCCCTCCTTCCAACATCTAGTTTCCCACTGATGCCTTTCATTAGCAGAACCAAAGTGAGGCCAGAACAGAGACGAGAAATGGGGAGGGAGGGTTTGGGAGCTGAAACAGGCAAATAACCAGCAGGGTCATTTTGATGACCTTTCAGGTCTATTTCTACTTGGAGAATTGTAATATATATATATATATATATATATATATATATATATACACACACTCGAGGCCCGGTGCACGAAATTCGTGCATGGAGTGGGGGTGGGGGGTGGTGGTGGTGTCCCTCAGATCAACCTGCACCCTTTCCAAACACGGACCCCTCAGGGGATGTCCGACTGCCCGTTTAGGCCCAATCCCACTGTGGGATCGGGCCTAAACGGGCAGTCGGACATCCCTTTCATAATCTGGAACTGCTGGCTCCCAACCTCTCACCTGCCTATTGCCCCTAACCACTCCCCTGACAGCCTGATAAATGCCTAACTGTTCCTGTGCTGGCCTGATTGCCCCTAACTGCCCTCCCCATGCCAGGATGACCCCTCCCCAAATGTCCTCCCCTGCAGGCCTGGGTCCATCCCAACTGCCCTCACCTACAGGCCTGGGTCACCCCCAACTGTCCTCCCCTGCAGGCCTGGATCCCTACCAACAGCCCTCTTCTGCCAGCATGGTCACCCCCAACTATCCTCCCCTTCAGGCATGGATACCCCCAACTGTCCTCCCCTTCAGGCCTGGGTCTCTCACAACTGCTTTCCCCTGTAGGCCTGGGTCCCCCCCGCCCAAACCACCCTCCTTTGCAGGCCTGGGTCCATCCCAACTGTCCTCCCCTGTAGGTCTGGACCCCCACCAATAGCCCTTCTCTGCCAGCCTGGTCCTCTCCAAATATCCTCCTCTTCAGGCCTAGATACGCCCAACTTCCCTGCCCCACAGGCCGGGTCCCAGCGCACCTCCTTCCCCAGCAGCAGCAGCCACTGGGGTGCGGGCCAGTCCCTATGAGCCTCCTTCCCCAGCAGTGGCAGTAGTAGCCGCTGGGGTGCGGGGCCGGGTCCCCTCGGGGCTCACAGCTGCTGGGGTGCGGAGCTGGCCCGCCCCACAGGCTGGGTCCCCATGTGCCTTGGACCACCACCACCCGCCCACCCAAGCTGCTGCCTGCCAGTACTCTCTGCATGGCTGCCAGCCTCCATCTTGGCTGGATTAGGCTGGTGGGCGTGGCTTTGGCTGCTGGGCGTGGCTTTGGATGGTGGGCGTGGCTTAGGCATCCTGGATAAACGGTTAATTTCAATATTACGCTTTTATTAGATTAGATACTAGAGGCCCGGTGCACATCATGCATAGG
Source organism: Murina feae (assembly GCA_004026665.1). NCBI lineage: Eukaryota > Metazoa > Chordata > Mammalia > Chiroptera > Vespertilionidae > Murina > Murina feae. Next base: position 3,107 of record PVJC01012187.1, on the reverse strand, counting down.
AGGGAGGGGTCCCTCAGCCAATCCTGTATGCTCTTGCAATCCAGGACCCCTCGGGGATGTCCTACTGTAGGTTTAGGACCATCCTATAAGCAGGACTCTAAAGGGGCCCGTTTACCTCTGGAACATTTTTAGACAAGACAAGTATAAAGCAAAGGAATGCTTTGTTTTGTTTTGAGCAACAGTTATGTCTCAGGGACTCATTGTTTCCCAATGCAATGTTCACCAATAGATTGAATTTCAGTTCTCCCAAGAATGTTCTGAGTCCAGACTACTCTTTTGTCATTTATATTCACCCTCATTCACTCTGGCTTCAAGGGAGGGCTATAGGCTTCTAAGTACCTCTCTAGCCCCATCCCAGCTATCCTGTTCTCTACTGACTTGAGCTGTGCCCTAGACTAATTGCTTTTATTTAGCAAAATATTTTTCTTACTTTGTATTGAAGATCCTTTCAAACACTAATTCATTCAATCCTCATAGAAACCCCATGCAGGTGCTATTATTAGCCATATTTTGCAGGTGAGGAATTGAGATTTGGAAAGGTCAAATCATTTTCCTAAGGACACACTGGTGAAATGGGAGAGCAGGATTGCACTGGATGCAGACAGTCTAGCTTCAGACCCCACTGATCACCACACTAAACTATGATGGACTCCCATGTACCTGTCACCTGTGTCTGCCACATCTGAAAATGCTGCCGTATTTGTTTTATCTCTTTTTCTTCTAAGAAATAAAACTATAATTACAGTTAAAAGCATCTGTGAACCTCTCCCTAATCTTTCTTTTCTTTTCTACCTAAAGCAAACACTGGCCAAATTTTATATATGTGAGATTATATATATACACACACACACACACTAGAGGCCCAGTGCACAAATATTTGTGCACTCAGGGGAGTCCCTCAGCCTGGCCGGTGCCCTCTCGCAGTATGAGACCCCTCGGAATATGTCCACCTGCTGGCTTAGGCCCGCTTACCAGGGGATCGGGCCTAAGCTGGCAGTCAGATATCCCTCTGGCAGCCCAGGAGCCCTCAGGGGATGTCCACTTGCCAGCAGGAAATGGGCCTAAGCTACAGTCAGACATCCTTAGCAGTGCTGAAAAGGCAGGAGAGGCTCCCACCACCACGACTGTACTGGCAGTCATCAGCCTGGCTTGTGGCTGAGCAGAACTCCCACAGGGGCACTGACCACCCCTACCACCAGGGGCAGCTCCTACATTGAGCATCTGCCCCCTGGTGGTCAGTGTGTGTCATAGGGACCAGTCATTCCCAGTCGTTCTGCTGTTAGGGTCAATTTGCATATTACCCTTTTATTATATAGGATTGAGGCCTGGTGCATGGGTGGGGGCCAGCTAGTTTGCCCTGAAGGGTGTCCTGGATCAGGGTGGGGGTCCTGCTGGGGTGCCTGGCCAGTCTGGGTGAGTGGCTGATGGCTGTTTGCAGTGAGGCTGGCTGGAAGCAGGTATCTGGGATTTATTTATCTTCTGTAATTGAAACTTTGTTGCCTTGCGTGGGGGCCACAGCCGGCCAAGGCAGGTGGGAACCTTACCTTCCTCCTTCACCATGGCTAGCCTCCTCCTTGTTCCAGCTCCATGGCTGCCAGCTGCCATCTTGAATGGTTTAATTTGCATACAGCCACTCTGATTGGCTGATGGGCGTGGCTTAGGTGTAGCAGAGTGATACTAATGTGCATATTACTCTTTTATTAGATTAGACTAGTAGCCCTGTGCATGAATCCATGTGCCAGTATGTTGCTGCCATCCTGTAGCTCTCTGCCTGCTGCCCCACCCACCTATAGTTCCTCCCCACCCCCCCTCCCATAGCTTGTTGCTCTTCCTTCTCCTGTAGCTCTCCACCTCACACTTGCTTGCTGCCCTGCCCCGTCCTGTAGCTCTCTGCTGCCCGCTTGTAATACGTAGGTCACTGCCACCCTCCTATAGCTCTCTGCCCGCTGCCCCGCCCTCCTGTAGCTCCCCCTGCTCCCTCTCCCCCCTTATAGTTTGCTGCCCTGCCCCCTCCTGTAGTTCTCCGCAGCCAGCTTTTTATCTCACTAGCCCACTCCTGCTGATTTGTGATCTGGTCGTCATGCCCTTGGTCATTATGCCTCAGGGCATAATGGCTAATTAGCATATTCCTCTCTTATTATATAGGATTACTATGCTAACTTTTTACCATATATATTTACTATATCGATTGATAGGTATCCTTTAAACAGTTTATAGTACATTTTCATGCTGTTAATCTTTACTGGTATGGCATCCTATAATACATATCCTTCTGCAACTTTTCTTTTACACACAACATGTCTCTGAGATTGACTGAGATTGGTCTTAGTAATGCAGGAATGTTATTCCTGGCTTATAGGGGGTATATCTCTTCAATTTTACTAGATACTTCTGCAGTGCTTCCCAAATGGATAGTAACATACGTGAGGTGTTATCCCATATCCTTCCCGACACCACGTGTTATCAGGCAGGCTTCTGCCTTTTCTCCGTATGAGGCTGAAGTGGCATCCCCTGCTTGTTTTCATTGGGTTCACATGGATATGAACCCCATGATGCAATTTTATGCTTCTCCTCTTGGTGCTTGCCATTTTGCCTTCAATGTTTCCTGTTTCTCCATTTAGCACCATCTATTTTCCTTCATGACTCAAATAAGAAATTCCTCTGAAACCCCTGGTGGCACCCACTTCCCCAAATGCATTTTGCTTCTTTCTCTTGTTCATTCCCCAGCATTTTTATCCTAACTACAGTAATGTTTACGTCAGTCGCCTTCAATAAGCATGAAGAGTGCCCCTTTCATTCTCAAAAGTGTCCCAGTTTGGACAGTGCACCAGTGGTGGCCTTGATGTTAACTCCATAATGCCCTTTGTTGCAGTTTATTGACCTCCCATGTTTGCCTGTTTTCTCCCCTTGCAAATCTGAGGTCTCCTAGACCCCTGGTTTCTTCGCCAAAGTGCCAGTAGTTGCTCAATAAATGTTTGTTTCGGCCAGTTACTCCTTTGTCATCCAGAGGGATGGTTTTCAGCCACTCATGTTTTATTCTCTAAAATGGGGCCTGACTTGGCTCCTCTTGCCAGGGACAAGTGCAAAGACCCCTTTCTCTACAGCCG
>PVJC01012186.1:0-40120 GCA_004026665.1 Murina feae | reverse complement strand
TCCTCCTCAATTCTCCTCCTCCTCCTTGTTAATCTTCACTCCAGGATATTTTTCCATCAATTTTTATAGACAGTGGAAGGGAGTGGGAGAGACACAGAGAGAGAGAAACCTCGGTGTGAGAGAGACACGTCCATAGGTTGCCTCCTGCACACACCTGGCCTGCAGCTGAGGTACTTGCCCTTGACCAGAATCGAACCCGGGATCCTTCAGTCCACAGGCCGCCGCTCTATCCACTGAGCCACACCAGCTACGGCGCCTACTTTTCTTTAAGCAATTTGAGTTCAGAGGAAAATCAGTGCTTCAGACAGGGCGGGAAGGAAGCCAAGGCGAGCCTGCAATCACTAGGCCCCAACGGGATTTCAGCAGATAAGGGCGAGGGTAGACCACACCCTCTTCCTCTCCCTGCCCGGTCCCTTCCTCCCTGTCTCCCTCCTACTTCCCCTTCCTTCTCTCCCTGCCTCCCACCCCTGCCCGGGCTGTGACTGAAGGGGGAGAGAGAGGCCAGGGCAGGGACGATGGGGAGAGGTGAGGAGGGGGCCCCTTCAGCCACCAGTGTCCATCCTTCCACGCGCTGTGATAGCTGAGGTCCTTACACCCCCAGACACTGCGATCCGATCCACCAGGAGCCTGGAGTGAGGGAGGGCAGCGCAGGGGTGGGGAGGCAGGTGGGAGGGCTGTGGAAGGGGAACAGGTGGGAGCAGGGAGGTGAGTCAGCCAGGAGCAGCAGAGCTGAGCAGGGGTTTGCAGCGGAACCAGCCTCCCTGCAGCAGGTGCTGCCTCTCCGAACCCCGCGGCCCCTTCCTGTGCCGCCCTGTGCCCACCCAGAGCCCACACAGGCCTTCAGCTCAGCATCCCGGAAAGTCCTTGCTTTGGGATCTTGTCAAGCCTCTCCTGTGTGCCCCGGGTCACCCCACGTTAATAGGGAGACAGGCCTCCGGCGGAGCCGCTGTCAGCCGTGTCTGAGCAAGTGGGGACCAGGAAAGGGTCTGGGGGGGACCCTGAGGTGCCCCCGCCTCACTCTGGATAGGAGGCCCTCTCAGGGGCACGAGGGCACCTCTTCCCCCCGTGCCCTCCTGGGTCCCCTGGATGACCTCTGAGAAGGTCCCAGGAGGAAGGCTCAGTGTCTGAGGCCATCCTTCATCACTGCTGCTCCCCGCCCCCCTCACCCCAGAAAGAAGCAGACAGGAGAGCTTGAGCCTGCGGGGCGGGAGGAGGCACATCTGAAGAGGCTCCTGGCGGACAAGCAGGGCCCCATGGAGACACCTGGCAGAGGGCACCAGGGGCCCTTCGGGGAGCACAGGCAGCTGAGCTTCTGTCTGCTGAGTGGCTCCTGCAGGCCTTGGAAGTGCCCCCGGGAGACCTGGATGGGGGGGGGGGGGATGAGGCAGCCCCCGCCCCCCTGCTCCCATAGCCCCTGCCTGAGTCAGGGATGGGAGTGAAGGGGAAGCTGCCAGTTGTCTCCCTGGTTCAAGCCAGCCCCTTAATTCCAGGCCTCTGTCCTCGTCTAAGGCCGAGCCCTGGTCCTACCCCCCCCCCACCCGGGCTTTGTAGGAACGGTGAACTAAAGGACATGAATGACGGAGAGCAAATGAGAGGCATGACGATGAGCTACCTGTTGGGGGACCTGGATCCCAGGTGGCCTCTCGCCAGGACAGACGCCTCAGACTCGTTTTATGAAAGTGTCGAAGCTCACGGGACGCCCGAGGATTTACCCAGGCAGCCGGGGCTGGTGACATGTGAGCTTGCCTGCTGGCTCCGTGTCTCCGAAGGTCGCGGGCACCTTTGCATAGATTCCTGAGATGAAGAGGCTGCCCTCTGCTTCCTGGTGCACCAAGCGCTGGGCACACAGTGGGCACGCAGAACGGAGTGACCGCTGGAAGGAACCCCAGCTCGAAGTCTGGGACAGACTCCCACCACGGGCCGTGCCCTTTGCAATGGGACCTGACAGAGCTCCGGGAGGCGGAGCCCCATTCCCGCCCTTTAACCTGGGGAGGCCAGCACAACACAGTGGAGGTGATGCTGTGCAAGGTCAAGGCGAGGCTCAGAGACCTTCTCTTCCCACTCACAGGTTGCTCCCGAGACACCATGCGGGTTCTGTGTCGGAGAGGAGGCCCCTGGTGGAGAACCGAGGCCCTGGCTGACGGTCGAGCTGACGTCCCAGCTGGCACAGCTGCTGGATGAGCCGAGGAACCCGGACAAGCAGCCCCCCAGCCGCCCCCAAAAAGCTTAGAGCTTAAGAAGAAGCCCTTGTTGTGTAGGTTTGGGGGGTTTGACACAGCACAGGCTAACTGAGGCCCAGAGGAGGGAAGGACTTACCGAGACCCCTCGGCAAGGCAGAGACCGAGCCTGCCTCTGACCAGGAGTCCCGGCTGCTCTCAGATCCCTTCCCACCCGTGTCCGTGGCCACCGACGTGTGGTGTGCATGGGTGTGAGGGGTGTCAACAGCAGGCCCTCCCCACACCCCTTCGTTATAAAGTGTTGGCTGACTTCCACACGGGATTCTCCTGTCCATCATCTCTTGGGAGGGAGGAAGGGTTCACCCCACCCTACAGATGATGATCTGAGGCCAAACGGATGGACAGCCTGCTGACAGCCACACGGCAGGGAAGTAGCAAAGCTCTGACTCAAACCCACTCAAGCCTCTGAGGTCCACTCAGACCCTTCGCATGGGCTCCCGGGAAGGAGAATGGCAGGCGATAAAGTTCCCTGCAAGGGTCAGTGTCCACAAAGGGGCACACACACCCACACAGACACATACATGCATATACACACCCATCCATATACACACACAGGCATATATACATCCATACACACACCCATCTATATTCACACACATATCCACACAGGGGCACACACATCCATACACACCCACACAAGCATATAGACACACATCCATACACACATGCATATACTCATACCCATACACACACACCCATCCATATACATACAAGTAGCACACACATCCATATACACACACAATACACAGGAAAGTGACATGCAATACACATTCATACATAACACACACCATACATACACATCTCATACACACAACATACCACACACAGGCACACTCCCATTATGCTGGTCTCTCTCTCTTCTCCCCAACCTTCCATCTTCCACCAGCCTCCCCAATGGACCATATACTTTATTAAAAATATATAGTTACAAACTCCATGGTCGATGTGGGCTGGGGCCGGGCCCGGGAAGCCTTCCCCTTGGGCTCCCACCTCTATACACAAGCCAGCACCATCCAGGGCCCAGAAGGCTGGCTCTGAGGCTTCAAGGGGGCAGCCAGCTGGGCAGGGACAGGCGGGGCCACACGGGCGGAGGGAGGGGCAAGGGAGGACGGCACCTCCTTGTCCTGCAGGTGCAAACGGCAGAAGGTGGATGTGGTGCCTCATCTCTCTCCAGTTATAGGTATTTACAAAAGAAAGTCATGAGCCACAGGTCACTGACATGCAAAAGTAACGCACCCTCCCCCTCCCTCCCCAAAACTACCCCCCTGCCCACCCCAGGCCCTAGGATGCCCACCCCCCAGAAGCCCAGCCGCGTTCCCCAAGGTTCTGAGAACAAATGGGGTACGTCCTCGAAGGGTCAGTGGGGAAAGGACGGTGAGTCTGGGGCCCCGGAACCGCCAGCTGGTGGGCGTTGGGGAACCCGAGCGACAGGGCAGAGGGTCTCCGGGGCCCTTCCCAGGCCTGGATTCCAGTCAGTAGGAAGGGGTCCCCCAGCTTTGAAGCCCCGCCTCCCTCCAGAAGGTTCCCGAAGCCAGGATCGGCTCTGTCCTGAGTGCAGAGGGGGGTGTCCTGGCACCTCAGCCCCCAGCAGAGGCTCTTGTGGGAGGTCAGATGGCAGACTCCCTGCGGTAGGAGATGCTGTCCAGCGGGAGGGTGGCCTGCATGCGCTCCAGGTCCAGGTGGCTGCCAAACTCAAGCATCCGGATGATGCCCGCCTCCTCCTTGGAGCCTGCCTCCAGGCCCAGGCCCGCCGCCACCGCCGCCGCCGCAGCCGCGGCCGCCTCCTCCTCCATCTCCTCCTCCTCCTGGCTCATGAGGGCCAGCTCGTTCTCGTAGCAGAAGGCACTGGGCGGCGGCGGCGGGGCGGGCAGCACGGTGATCTTGCTCTCCTGCAGCTCCCGGGCCGAGCAGCAGGGCGTGCCCGCCACCTCGTAGGTCTTGTGGAAGCGCGAGTAGTCCACCTTGTAGTGGCTCTTCTCCTCGAAGACCACGGGCTCGAAGCGGTGGCCCCACAGGATCTCGCTGGCCAGGTAGGAGCTGCGGGCCTGGGTGGTCATGGCGGTGGCCTCCACCATGCCCTCCAGGATGACCACGATCTCGAAGTCCTCGGACTCCAGCTCCTCCTTGCCCATGCCGTACAGCGGGCTGTCCTCGTCGATCTCGTGCACGATGATGATGGGCGACACCAGGAAGATGCGGTCCAGGCCGACGTCGTAGCCCACGTTGAGGTCCCGCTGGTCCAGCGGCAGGTACTCGCCCTCCTGGGTCATGTAGGGCTTAATGAGCTGGGCCCGCACGTGGGCCTCCACGATGTGGCTCTTGCGCAGGTTGCCCACGCGCCACATGAGGCACAGCTTGCCGTCGCGCACCGAGATGACCGCGTGGTGGCTGAACAGCAGCGTCTGCGCCCGCTTCTTGGGCCGCGCCATCTTGGCCATGATGGTGCCGATCATGAAGGAGTCGATGACGCAGCCCACGATGGACTGGACCACCACGGCGATGACCGCCAGCGGGCACTCCTCCGTCACGCACCGGAACCCGTAGCCGATGGTCGTCTGCGTCTCCACCGAGAACAGGAAGGCGCCCAGGAAGCCGTTCACGTGCATGATGCACGGCTTGGGGGTCGCGGGCGCCGCCCCGCCGCCGCCCGCCGGGGCCGCCGTGGGGCCGGCCTCCAGGTCGCCGTGGAAGAAGGCGATGCACCAGAAGAGGAGGCCGAAGAAGAGCCAGGAGGCGAGGAAGGCCGCGGAGAAGATCATGAGCATGTAGCGCCAGCGCGTGTCCACGCACGTGGTGAAGATGTCCGCCATGTAGCGCTGCGACTTGTTGCTCAGGTTGGCGAAGTACACGTTGCATTGGCCGTTCTTCTTGACGAAGCGGTTGCGGCGCTTCCGCCGGGGCGCGTGGGCCTGCCCGTTGCGGCTGTGCCCGAGCATGTCCCGAGGCGGGCGAGGTCACCGGGGAGACACGGGGCCTGCGGGGGAGAAGCCACACGCGTGAGGTGCTGGGAGCCGGCGGCGGCCGCGGGGGGCCTCTCCCAGGGCCCGGGGAACCCCCCCTCCCAGAGGCGCTCGGAAGGGGGAGCCCCGGGCCGGCCAGCAGAACGGGGCAGGGAAGGTGGCTGTGACGACAGGGAGGGGTGTCGGGACCCGGGCCAGGGCCCCCACGGCCAGCCCAGCTCCGGGACTGGGTGTCTGCCAGGCCAGAAGCTGAGGCCCCAGCCCTCCCGCTGCCCCCTCCACACCCTCCCCTGCCCACGGCTCCCAGCCCGAGCTGCCTGGTGCCCCGCCTGCCACCAGCCGCCCTGAGCAGAGGGAGCTGCGAGGGCCCCGGCCCAGCTCGCCTCCCTGCGTGCACCCTCTGCCTCTGGGGTCTTTCGGGGGCAGGCAGTCCTCCTGTGCTGTCCGATACCACGGCCACGGGCCACCTGTGGCTCCTCACATTCGCTTAAAATGAAGTAAAAACTTAACTCAGTCCCACGGCTGCATTAGCCGCATTTCACAGTCGAGGCTCATGGCTTCCGGCGGCCACACTGGGCAGCTGACGCAGGTCAGGCCACCACTGCCTGGGGACCCGCAGCCCCACGCGGTTCCTGTCCTGTCTCCAGACTTGTTAGGAGCAGTAGGGGGGAGACCCAATGGTGGGCAGGACAGGAAGGGGGGACCCTGAGCTTGGCTCCTGTGTGGGTCTCGCTATTCCCTTGTCACAGGAAAGCGAAGAGGGGCTCAGAGAGGGGAAGTGACCTGCCCAAGGCCACACAGCTGGTAAGTGGGCCCACACCCCGGTGTGTCTGCCTCTTCTGTCCCCACGTGCTGTCAACCTGGAGGAGCTCACTGTGTGGAGACCCAGAGGGAAGGCTACCCACCCACTGGCCAGTCACCTTCGGGTGACGTGCCTCACTTCCTTCATCTGTAAAGTGGGGACCGACACCCTCCCTCACGGGGCCCAAGGAGCTGCTAGGTGCTCGCTTGCAGCCAGGTGCCCTCCCGCCTCCCGGGAGCAGGAGGAAGCTGGCGAGAGGCAGGACTGGGCTGTCAGCATCCCCAGCTGTTTCGGCAGAGGCGGCCTCACCCCCTGCACGCTGCCCGCCCCGGTGGTGCTGGGTGCGCCAGCTGGGCCTGTGGAGGGCAGACCCTCCCTTCCAGGAGGGCCCAGGAGAGACGGTGCTGCCGGCAGGGCCCCAGCTGCTGGCAGGGCCGGCCCGAGCCTCGGCTCCTGGTAACATTTGGCCCAGAATTACATAAGGCTGAAAGTTTCTATTTCCTGTGCTATTCTTCTTCCTGATCTAATTGTGCATCTGTGGCAATGTTTATACACTTCCCGGGTTCGGGACAACTCCGTTGCCGCAGCAACCGGTGCGCGCCAACGCTGTAATTTAGAGATCAGCGGCGCCAGAGCCTGCCTCTTCCAGGGAGAAACGCCCTCTCTCAGCCCAGGGAGAGAGCCCTGCCCCCCTCCCCCATGGCCACCCCACCCCTACGCTGGGTTCTTCTCCCTTCAAAGGAGCTCCGTGGGTCCCACAGTCCTGGATGGGAGTCCAAGAGCCACCTTGTTACTTAAGTTACCTGACTGACCCGAACCTGTTTCCTCATCTGGAAAATGGGATGAGTGAGGCCCATCAGTCTGAAGACCTAACTGGCAATGTTGCTGTGTGATGCTGGCCCTCAAGGGGTCATACGTTTACCGGGGCATCCCAGGCGCTCTCTGCCACCAGAGGCTCAACAGCCAGGGTGCTGGGTGAGAAACAGTTTCTTAGGGGGGTCTTCCTTCACCAAGCGTCTCTGTCCCCGCCCTGCCCCACGGTCTCCATTACCACCACAGAGGGCACCGGAGCCGGAGGAACAGAGGATCGCCCGCTTACGTGCGGCCAGGGACGTCCAGAGCTGGGGCAGACTTGCTGAGAGTCCCCGAGTGAGGCCGGGGCCAGCCCGAGCCTGGTCTCCTCACTCCCGCTCCAGAGCCCCTGGCAGAGGGCACTGGGATGAGGGTGGGGGCAGGGGAAGAGAGGGCACCCGCAGGTCTCCAGGAAAGCGGCAGAGGCGTGGCCACAGCCTTTCATCTGGGTCACTGAGGCCAGAGAGGGGGAGGGCCACGCCCAAGGTTCTCTGCCCAAAGGGACGGTCCCAGACCTGGCCAGGCCACCCCCCTTCCCGGGTCTGCTCCTTCCGTGGTTCGAGTCTGTCTTCGGGAAAGGGAATGGGGACTGACACGCTGGCTGCATTTACAAACTGCATGTGCTTTCTTGGCAACGTGAAGGGCTGACAGTGCTGTGCCAGTGACCAATTTTTTAAAAATGTACTATGTCCTGGCCGGTGTGGCTCAGTGGTTAAATGTCAACTCATGAACCAGGAGGTCACGGTTTGATTCCTGGTCAGGGCACATGCCTGGATGCAGGTTCAAATCCCAGGAGGCAGCCGATCAATGATTCTCTCTCATCACTGATGTTTCTCTCTCTCTCCCTCTCCCTTCCTCTCTGAAATCAATAAAAAAAATATATTTTAAAAAATTTTTACTATGTTGTGAACATCTAAAATCTGATGCCCCTAGTCCAGACTTCACTGGACAACTAGGGAAACTGAGGCAGACAGCAGGGACGTGGCACAGTGAGTCAGCAGTGGCCCCAGGGCACCAGGTCCTCAGGGAGATAGCGCAGGTGGCCAGCAGGGCTGTGAGCTCACTGGCACGGTCCTTCCTGAGGATCTGAGGCAGGGGGAGGGCTGGAGACCCTGCCGGCCTGGGGTCCGAGGAGGTAGGAAGGAGGCCCGCTCCGTCATCTCTTACATTTTCCCTCCGATTTTGTGGCAAAGCTGGGATGCGATTCCTTGTACACACACTACTTTGCAGAAGAAAAGCTGATAGGGTGGCAGCAGCCCCAGTGGGTTCCAGCAACCCGGGCAAGTCTCCCGTGCACCCTTACCACGCGAGGGAGGCATGGGGGCAGCGCCTCAGGTGGCCCCCAGCCCCAGACAGAAGCAGGGGTGGCCCCCAGCCCCAGGGCAGGCTCAGTCCACACTCCCCGCTAGAGTGCAAGAGGGAAAGGGCAGAGGCCCACACTAGGGACATAGGACCTTTATACATCTCCTGGTATCAGGTGGGATAACAGGGAGGTGAGGGCACACAGCTCGGCCGTGGGACCCTCATCTGTGGCTGCTCGTAGGGAACTAACCCTCAGAATGGCCGTGGTGTGTCACTGAAGCCTCAGCATCCCTCTGCTTATGTCACAGGTATAACAGGAACCTCCCACAGCACAGGCAGGGCTAATATTTCTCTTCCCAGATGAAGAATCACAGGTGGGGGTGGGGGTGGGGCAAGAGATGTGGATGGAGGGTCACACGGCAGAAGTGGCAAAGCTGGGATACCCATTCAGTCCGGCTGGTTCCAGGTCCCTGACTCACGCCGGCCCAGCCCCTCTGCTCTCCAAAGCCCTCGCGGCTGCGCTCCAGCTGCCCGCCCGCCCGTCTCCCCCCGAGCCCGGGGCCTCACTGCCTGTACCCTGGGACTTCTTTTCCGCTTTATGACAATAATGTGCTGGTGGAACACTTGTGTTTGGGATGGTGAGACCTGTTTCTCGGTTTCAGATCTGTCACCTCCTAGTGTATCCTCTTTGGGCCTCAGTTTCTTCATCTGCAAAATGGAGATGCTGATCGCAGCCTCTACCTCACCAGGCCCCTGTGGCGGCGAATGTGATCAGCACTCGTAACAGACACATCGGCTGGGGCATCAACCGATATTCTGTGCTGGTAAAAGGCACAGAATATGGCGATGAAGACGAAGATGATGGTGATGACTATGTCCGAAAATCTGGCTTCTAGTCCTGGTTTGGCCACTGACTGCTCAAGCCAGAAGCTCCTCTCTGTCTGCAAAATGGGGGTGTCGGGGTGTAACTGCTCCCTGGGAGAGCTGGGAGCTTGTAATGAAACACGGCACCCAGCATCGTCTGGAGGGGAGACTGACTCTTCTACCAGAGGGAGCAGGCCCGGGGGACTCACCCAGTGCGCCCAGGAAGGACTCCAGAGGGTGGGAAGTGGAAGGCATCCACGCCCTGTCCCACTCCCAGCCCCGGGACAGCACAGAGCCTGCCCCCGCTCCGGCTCTGAAGGAGGTCTCTCAGGTCTGGCTACCTGGTTTGGGTGGGTGTCCTTTCAGCTCTAACACACGAGGCTTTGCAGGGGAGGGGAAGGGGCCAGGCAGCTGAGCTGTGCTGCTCAGAGTGAAAGGGAGCTGAAGAGGGATCTAGCCACGGGGCGGGGGGTGGGGGGAGGGATTGCGGCAGGGTGTCCACTCCTGACCACGTCCCTCTGCAGGCCTCTGTCCTGCTCCTTGGACTCTGGGAGGTCTGACTCTCTTCTCTTTGTGAATGTCAAGAGCCTGTATCTTCCCCCTCCCGGTCCAGTGGCTTCAACTCCAGAGTCTCTGTCATCTTTCATCCTGTGTGACCTTGGCAAGTTACTTAACCTCTCTGATCCCTGCACTCCTCGTCTTTTGGTGGGGCTAATAATAGTCCTTACCTCACAGGCTGTAATGAGGAATAAATAGGGCCGTGCACATCATGTGCCCGGAACACAGTGATTGATAGGTGGTCGGCATCACTCCCAAGGCTGACGGGTCCTTCCCTTGACCTCCTCCCCTGCATTTCAGTGCCCGCCCTGTGTCCACCTCATAGCCCTGCCCAGTCTGTTCCGACAGCAGCACGAGGGACCAGGTGAGTGAGAGCAGTGGCCTCAGAACCTCAGAGCTGGGCTCCCGCAGGTTCCTCGACCTCTCTGAGCCTCCGTCTCCACCTGGGAAGGAACAGAGCAACGCCTACCTTGCAGGCGGTCCTGAGGGCCAGACACAGCTTGTCAATCGTCATAAAAGCGCGGGCCACACAGTGGGTGCTCAATTAATGCTGTTCCTCCCCCACAACTTCTTCTGAACCCTGACGTCCCGCTGCACACCTGGCCCCACCCCCCCCCCGCTGACGGCATGAGGTATGACGTTGCACAATCCGCGAGGAGCATTTAGCATCCACTTCCTCTGTGCGAGCTCTGCGCTGAGTGCTTCGCCAGGATCGATTCCTGCCACCCGCACCGTGACCTCAGAGGAAGTTGCCATTATCATCCCTCCTTTAGAAGGAAGAAGACCAAGGCACAGAGAGGGTCAGCAACTTGCCCGCGTGCACACAGCTCTGGAGTGGGAGAGTCAGGAGTCAGACCCCCCCCCGGTCAACACCACAGCATATTCGTTAGACACTGCTCTCCTGCCTCCAAGAAGCACCGCTTCTCCCACTTAGTAAACATTCACCGGCCGGTCAGTCAGGTCAGTCCTGCTGGGAGGGAGGGGCTGGGTCACAGGGAGTGGAGCCAGGACCCAGGTCCTTGATTCCAGGTCCAGCCGGAGCCTGGACACACAGGCGGCCCTGGGCTCCAGAGGGGCTCGGCGCAGTGGGGTGCAGCAGCTCACTCCTCCAGCTCTGCACCCCACCTCTCGCCCAGCCACCAGCCTGCAGGAGAGCAGGCTGCGAAAGAAAGCTGTTTCCCAGATTGTCCACACAGGCCTTCTGGTCGTGGCAGGGGCAGGAGGGGTGACTGGAGGACACCTGGCCCCTGCCCGGAAGGAGAACTGCCCCCCCCCCCCGCCCCAGGAGTCTCCTCTATCGATTACTCTGTCCCACCCACCACAGGGCTCCCCGAGGCTTCTCTTTGCCAGTACCCCAGTCTCTCACTGGTGGGCGTCCACTCCCCAACCCGGCTGCGGCTCGAACCCCGCCTGCTGCCCCGCGCCCTCCACGTCGCGCCCTCGTGACTGGATGACCACGCATTGCTCACTTGCTGTGGGGCAGACAGCGGCCAGCACACCCAGCTCCGGGCCAGCCTGGGAGAGACGCTCCCCAGTACCAAGCGGAGGCGGCAGCCACCACCCGTGAGCTCCTGAGGACAAGTCTCCCCGTGAGAGAGAGGACGAGGGGCTCTGGTTGGCTGGGGGTCCCCAAAGGCCTCCTTGAGAAAGCGGCATTTAAACCGAGACCTGAGTCATGAGTGGGAGTCAAGGTGGCCACGAGGATTGTGTGTCTGTGTGAACGGCAGGGTGTAGAGCATTCCAGAAAGAGTGTGGTGTGTTGCCTGGCCGGTGTGGCTCAGCGGCTGAGCATTGATCCATGAACCAAGAGGTCACTGGTTTGATTCCTGGCCAGGGCCCGTGTCCAGGCTGCAGGCTGGATACCTGGTTGTGCAGGAGTAAGCCAATCAAGATCTCTCTCTCTCTCTCTCTCTCTCCCCCTGCCTCCCTCCCGTCCCCTCTCTCTAAAAATCAACGAAAACATATTTTTAAGAAGAGGTTTCACCTGGGTTGGTCTTCCACGTTTTTGTGTGAATCAGGAGATACAACAGGCCCCTGTATGTCTGAGACACTGACGCGGACCAGGTCTGAGGGGTGACTCGTTCTAGTACGCAGTGGCCTTGGAACGTCCCATGGAGATGCCCAGCAGGTCAGACCCCGGGTCTGCGGGAGCTGGACTGGTTAGACCTTGACCGCCCCGGGATATTTTAAGCTGCGAGGGTGGAGGAGATCGCGGGGGCAAGAAGGCTGGATGAGCAGAGCACAGAGGGCTCAGACTCCTACACAGGAGGCCTGACACAGCAGAGGGAGGCCGAGCGCAGAGCCAGAGGACAAGTGGACATCGGGAAGCTGGGGGGGGGGCTGTTAGCAGAGCTGCCCAGGTGCCCTGACCAGCCGGCCCACCAGGCCATCGGCCCCACCTCCCTTTTCCACTTGGATACCCTCCCGCCCTGGCCAAAAAGGCAGCAACTCCTCCTGGGCTGAGGAGGGGAGGTGCCGGGGCAGAGGTGACCTCCCCACAGCCCGCGATGGCCCCCTCGTCCTGGCATCCCAGCCAGGGGTGGGCATGGGCTTGGAGATCCCTGTCCCTTAACCTTGTCCCAGGAGCTGGGGCTGCTGGTGCGGGGAGAGGGTCTCCGAGCGTTTTGGGGAGTGGAGGCCAACACCCTCATCCCTCCCACAGGACTCCCTGGATCTTGGCTGAGTCCAGAGGCTGCACCTAAGAAGAGGTGGGGGGAGGGGGAGCACTAGGGAAGGGGAGTGGGAGCCAAGTGCCAGGCTCGCTCCCCCCCTTGCTCTGGGTGGCCCGGTGGCTCTGCGACACTTGTGCATGCTCCTGGGACCTGGGCCTGCAGACAGTCACGCACTTCAGCGGCCGGCAGCCGGCCTGGCAGCAGCCGCCCATCCTGAGAGGCTCCCCACGCAGCCAGGGGGAAGGAGGAGGGAGCCTGCAGGGAGCGGTGTGGGTCTTCAAGATGTGTTTTAAGTGAAAAAAGGCAACAGTGATGGATACCAAGTATAGTATCTACCGTTTGTACAAAGAAGGCGAGAGGCATTTTTAGATACACATATTTGCTTGTCTGCGGATGGAGACCCAGGAGACGGGTGCCACTGGCTGCCTCCGGGGAGGGGAAGCAGGTGGCTGGGGATGGGGTGGGAGGAAGAATTCTCCCTGTATTCCCGTTGTGCCTTTTTAATTTTAGAACCATATGAATGTGTTACCTACAGAGAAAAAAGACGCAGAGAAAGTTTTAAAATTAGTGTGTACATATGTGTATTTTTCTGCGGATCACGGCACCCATAAGGTCCTCAAAAGGGACTGTGATCCCAGAAAGCTTGGCTGTGCTTCACTGACGCGCTGTGTGGCTGTGGGAAAATGCCTTCACCTCTCTGAGTCCCATCCATGAGAGGGAGAATGGCGCTCACTGCATACACGCTTCGAAGACGGACAGTGTACTGGAGGGTAAGGGCGTACAAGCTGTAAAGTGCAGAAGCCATTCTTGAGGAGGGTGCCTCACCTCTCATTCTCCCCACAGTCCACTGGCTGGCCTTTGCCTTCCGCTGTGAGTCCTCCAGCCTAAAAGCCACTCTCTGATTGCCCTCCTTGCTCTCCCTCCTCCCGCCTACCCCGTGCAGTGCCCACCCCGTGCAGTGCCCAAGCTCACTTGGCTGAAACACCCCCTGGCCCATCACCCTTCCAAGCAGTGATGAGCCAACTCAGCGCCTGCTCCTGTGTCTGCTGGATGTCTATGAGGTATCACAAACTCGGCATCTGAAAGACCCACCCATCGCCCCTCCCCTGCCTTCTCCACCTCCCTCTAATCTCCCAGGGAGGGGTCCACTCAGCCTAGCGCCTGGGTGTCATCCT
Source organism: Murina feae (assembly GCA_004026665.1). Lineage (NCBI taxonomy): Eukaryota > Metazoa > Chordata > Mammalia > Chiroptera > Vespertilionidae > Murina > Murina feae. Next base: position 26,698 of record PVJC01012186.1, on the reverse strand, counting down.
CCAACCCTCTCCAGAGCCAGTATCCGTATCATGGTGCAACTCATTTAGTGTTTGCTGTGGGCCACTCCTTTGATCCTCAGGAGACCCTGGAAGGGGAGCTGTTACTGTCATCCCTGCTGAGGGTTCAGGACCTCCCTCAGGAAGGAGAACCCCCAGGATGGGGGCCTGGACGCTGGCCCCACACCCAGGCCGTACAGCCTGCAGAGGGCTCCCTGCTCTGAGCCACGTCACTAGCGGACACCCCACGGCCTCCTCCTCCTCCCTGCACCTCCTGCCTCCTCTCCCCCTGCGGCCCCCTCTCCGTGGGCAGAGGACCCACGGTGCTCCTCTGACCCCAACCCTTCCACCCCCACCCCACCCCCAGCCACGTGGGCCTTCTCCTGGTCCCTTGGACACACCTTGTCCCTTGAACTCTGGCTCTTTACACTGGCTGTCCCTTCTGGTTGGAATCCTCCAGGGCTCCACCTGCCCACACCTTCCCACCACTCAGGTCTTGATTCAAGAGACCCCCAGGCCCTCTTCATCCATCTGTCCGCCTGCGTCCTGACCTCCTCACAGCACTGGTCCCATTGCATCTGCAATCTCCTTAAGTGCAGGGACCTTGACTCTCTGCCTCACCCCTGAGCCCCAGACGCTGCATAAACATCTGATGACTGACAAAGAAACAAGATAATTTCAGCCCATCATGATTCCCACAAAGGCCCTGCGCAGGGCGATGTGACAGAACGTGACTGAGCAGGAGCTATTTTTGTCGCCGTAGTCAGGGAGAACCTCTCGACACAGGTGGCCACTGAGTGGAGACCAGGAGGAGACCTTCTGCGACACTGCAGTGGGGACAGGACTTCTGAGCCTCGGCCTGCGCCTCGCCCTCCTGTGGACCCCTGGCTTCTCCTCTGCTGACCCTCAGGCGTCCTCCCCGGGGGTGAGCAGGGCACCTGGGCTTCGTTCTCAGTGTCCTTGGCCCAAGAGATAAGCTCCAAGGACTGGCGGGGAGAAACGTGCAGGGCCGAGCGGGGTGCAGCCAGGAGGCCGCAGGGGGGCCCGACAGCGGGAGGAACACTCAGCCTCCGCTCCTGCCCCGGCATTCCAGCTCATCACAGCCAGGAGAGGCTGTCGCTCTCAGAATGCTTACTCATCATTTCTGCCCATCTGCCCATCTGGCTACTGAAGCCAGAGACTTCATTCATTCATTCATTCATCCCCCTAAATGCTACTGACGCCAGAGACTTCGTTCATTCATTCATTCATCGCCCTAAATGCATGCTGAGCTGCAGTAGCGTCTGCCCTCCTGCCTGGCACGTCTCTGACACAGCACAGTGCCTGGCCTCGGAGGGCCCTCTATAAATCACTGTGGAATGAATGAACATTTACTGAGCACCTGCTATGTGCTGGGGGAAGACATGTGAGTAAGGCTCAGCTCTGCTTTGCTGAGCTCCGAGTGTCAACACGTGAGGATAGGAAACGAAGGGTCTGCACAGCAGAGCGCTTAGAGAGATGGTCCCCAGGAAGATGGGCGGGGGGAGGGGGGGCAAGCAGGGAGCACAAACGTGAAGCAGGCTGGGCCTGGCAGAGAGCAGGACTGAGGGCCTGGGGTGGGGGTGGGGGTTGACAGCAGGCTCCAGGCCTGGAGCTAAGTGGGCTGCTGGGCAAGGGATGGAAGGTCTGAGGACAGAACAGCCGCATCCTAGAATTCTCCGCGCTGATGTTTTTAGGAACCGAGCATCCTGGGAAAAAGGAATCTGCACTCCCTATCAGCGGCACCCTCAGGATTTCTATACAGAGCAGTAGCTTTCAAGCTTTTTGACCAAGACCCAGAGTAAAATCAAACATACTGTACATTGCTATTCATTGTATAATGTATATTTGAAAAGCTGAAACAAAATATAAAAAAATACTTACTTTCACTACATGCAAAGTGCTTGCTATTTTGTTTTTTAAAAATAAGTAGTGAGCCCTAGTTTGTTTGGCTCGGTGGAGAGAGCATCGGCCTGCAGGCTGAAGGGCCCTGGGTTCAATTCTGGTCAAGGGCATGTGCCTGGGTTGTGGGCTCAATCCCCAGTAGGGGACATGCAGGAGGCGGGCAATCAATGATTCTCTCTCATCATTGATGTTTCTCTCTCTCCCTCTCCCTTCCTCTCTGAAATCAATAAAAATATATTTTAAAAAATAAAAATAAGTAGTGAACTCACTAAGTCAATTTTACAACCACTGATGGGTCAGGACCTACAATGCAACTTATTAATTTATTTATTTTAAGTATTTTTTTATTTTTTAAATATGTTTTTATGATTTCAGAGAGGAATGGAGAAGGTGAGGGAGATAGAAACATCAATGACGAGAGAGAATCGTTGATCAGCTGCCTCCTGCACGCCCCCCACTGGGGATGGAGCCCACGACCCCGGGCATGTGCCCTGATTGGGAACTGAACCGTGACCTCCTGGTTCATAGGTCAACGCGCAACCACTGAGCCACGCTTTTTACTGACTTTTAGAAAGAGAGGAAGGGAAAGGGAGAGAAAAACATGGATGTGAGGGAAACATCAAGGGAGTGAGCCACAACCTGAGCATGAGCCCTGACGGGGAAGCAATCCGGTGACCTTTCAGTGCACGGACGACATGCAACCAGCCAAGCCACAGGGGCCAAGGTGGACCTGCCTGCGATGTACAAAACACTGGCCTGTGGGGTGTTGAGGAGCTGTGAGCAGGTTGAAACGGGGACCTAGGGCTTGTTTTGAAGATGTGACCAACTGTGCTTGGACCGGGGGCTTTTGGGGGCACAACCATGGGAGGAGTTGTTGGAGGTCATGGGGAATCCTGTGAAGAACAGGCCGTTAGACCCTTAGGGTCACAGGATGGCTCCGCTGTGGCCCAGGCAACAGGAACTCTGGGTTCCGGGTCCAATCCCTTCTCCTGAGCCTGTGTGAAACCTGCCGCTGCTCCCCTGACAGGTGCTACTCAGCAGTTGCTTGCACACCTCCAATGGCAGGTGGCTCAGCCTTCCTCAGGGAGACTTCTGGAGTGTGGGGAGTGGGCTCTGCCGTGCTACCACTGCAGCCGGTAACGTTAACTCTCCGTGGCTGGCTGTCCATTCCCTCGCTGTCTCCTGGCCTGTCATCTCAGGGACCCAGGCGAGGCCCGGCGCAAGGCCAAGGCCCACTTGGTACCCCATCAGGTTCCCTCTCTTCCCTGTGGCCGTTCCTGCTCCAGGGATGGGGGTGGGGTGGTGCTGAAACCTGCCAGAGGCTCTTTCCAAGGTCAGGTGGCTCAGCATGGGCAGCTGCAGGGCCTGGTGCGGGTGCTCAGCCAGCCCTACCCCCACCCCGCAGGTCAGGAGGGCTGAGAGGGTACAGGGCAGGACTCACAGCCAGAAAAGCAGTATGGGACGGTGGTGGCTGGTGAGTGTGGGGGCTGCAAGTCTGTAAATCTGCCAGGAGTTGCACTGAGTGATCGGGCCACACAGCAGCTCGTCAACAACTGGCCACATTCCACACAGGCTCATGGATCTTCCCAGCAACCCCCAGCAGAGGCGAGGGCACAGCCCACCCTCAGGGCCCGGAGGCTCAGAGGTGAAAAGCTGCCCAAGGCCACACAGCCATTCAGGGGTGGAGCTGGACTTGCACCAGATCTTCTGTTTCCCACCCAAAGGCCTCAGCTCGGACCACTGAGGGTGGGGAGCTAAGCCTTGGGGGTGGGGGGCAGGCAGAAGTGGCCACCCTTCCTCTCAAGAACAGGCTGGGTCCCTCAAGCCCCAGAGTGCAGAGAGAGGCCAAAGTGGGAGGCAGGTATCCATTAGCGGAACCTTCTAGAGGCAAGTGGGCTGCCCGTGAAGATGGTGAGGTGTGGAGGGCTCTGGTGCCCATGTGTTTGAGCGCGGCAGCCCCTTCGGTCCCCCATGTCACCCACAATAGCCAGGGCCTCCCCTGCACGGCCTCAGGGAGTGCACTGACGCCCTCTCCATCTGTCCCCCAGGCTGAGCAGCACCTTAGCTCTCACAGGGCTGAGGGGTCTGGGCTTCTGAGGCCTCGGTGGGAGAGGAGAGCTCCTGCCAGGAGCTTGGGGTGGGGTTGGGAGAGGAGCTGTGGGTGGGGCTGGGGTGGGTGGGGGAGAGACTGCGGAGAAGTCCAGAGGCCAGCACTGCAACCTGACTCCACCACCAAGTCAAGGCTGAGCCAACTCCCTCCCCGATGCCTCAATCTCCCCATCTGGTAAATGGGATCAGGCCCTCACAGCGCATGTACCCCTCCTCCCGGCCTCGCCGAGGTCCCCTCCCATCCTTGCAGGCCAGGGGAGCCAGGGCGGCTCTAAGAGCAGGACGAACAACAAAAGGAAAGAGCTGGGCACAGGGTGGTGACATCTCCCTGCCACCACCGGGCCCAAGTTTCACACAGGAACTAAGAGAGGCTCCCGGGGGGACAGTGACCCCGTCAAGGTCGTGTGGGAAAAGTCAGCAGCTGAGCTGGGGTTCAGTTCCTGACTCGGGCAGCCTTCCTAACTCAGCTGCACAGCTGCTGCCCCTTCCCCTCCTTCCAATCTGGGGGTTTGCCCAGGAGAGGGAGTTGATGGGATTCAGCACTTCCCTTCCTCCTCCAAACCCGGCCATATAGGGCAAGTCTGAGAAAGGGAGAGGGTGTCAGCAGCCCTGGGGGAGGAAGAGTTCTGGGTTCCAGTCCAACACCAGCTCTGCCACCGCTGCTGGGACCCTGGGCCATCACTGTGGACTCAGTTGCTCCATCTCCCATCAGATGCTGGAGAACAAGCAGACGCAGCAGCAAGTCGGGGCCACAGGTAAAGCTGCGGAGGGTTTTCTCCATAGTCCCAGGCCCATGCACGGGGTGCCTCTGCACAATGCACCCCCTATGTCCTGCCCACTGGGCCACCCGAGCGTGCCTAGACCAAAGCTCCCAGCTGATAGGTCACCATGACAACGCCTTCACCCTACACAGCTCCAGCTGGGGTCTGGAACACTGAGGCCACCTTTCTCAGTGGCCCTCTCGTTGACCTGCCAATGCCCCTCATGGCACCTCACCTCCCCCTGCCCACTGAGGCCAGAGGTTCCTGCTGCTTGACTAGGCTGGTCAACAAGTGGCCAGGGAGCCACGGGAAAAGGGGAACCCTCACAGGGAGAGACGGGGAGCCCCAGGCTAGAAGAGATGCACTTCCCCACTCAGGGAGACAAATGGGTCCCAGAATGACCGGAACCTGGCGCACAGGTGGGACAAAGGGCCTTGGAAGACCCTTGCTTCTCAGTTTATGAACTTATTTATTGTTAGAGAGAAAGGAGAGGGGGAGAGAGAGAGAAACATTGACAAGAGAGAAGCATTGATTGGCTGCAACCTACATGCCCCCTGCAGTGCGGGTTCGAACCTGCCGCCGAGGCTTGTGCCAGAGACTTCTTGGTTCATGGGTCAATGCTCAACCACTGAGCCACACCAACCAGCCGAGCCTCAGCTTTCTCATAGAAAAAGTGGGAGTGATGGTCCTTAGGGCATGGCAGGGAGGGTTACATGAAGCAATGAATGTAAAGCCCAGCTCAGAGCCTGGCACACGGGGTTGTCACCCACACTGCAGCTGGATCACCCGAAAGCCTCTTTGTCACCCCAGCCACCAATCAGCATCGTCATCTAGCTGAGTAACTCGCGTGTGAGTGGGAAAGTGTGAGTGTGCAACTGTGAGTGTGTGAGCACGTGACTGTGTATGTGTGTTGGGAGGAGACAGGGCACAGCACACAGAGGGCAGGGCAGGGGCCACCCCCCAGCATTCCTCCCACCCGTGTGCCTGGCCTGTGTGTCCTGGAAACAACAGTGGTCTGAGAATCAGGCAAAACCCACTAGTTCAAACCCAGTCCCAGCCACTTTCTATGTGTGTCCAGCCAGCCACCCCCCTGGCTGAGCCTCAGTTTCCCCTGTAAATGGAGAGAACAGCTGAGGCCCCAAGTCTTTAAGTCACCACAGGGACCCGAGAGTGGGCCACCGGGGTGGAATTGGTCCAGGCTTTTGGGAGTCGGGGGCGAGACCCAGAGCAACCTGGAGCGTGAGCCCCCCCCCACGTGAGTGGTGTGCGCGCCTGCAGGAGCGCGCGCGTGTGACTCAAGGCCTATTCATAGCTGCGCTCCACCAGCTGCGTCGTCACAGAGGGGCCTCAGCCCATGTTATTATTTCAATTACCATCTGAATTAAAAGTCTGAGCAGCGATCAGCCCACGTAGCCAGGGGAAGAGGGAGCAGGAGAGGAACAAAGATGAAAAGGAGAGGGGCTGGGCCTGGAGATCCCCTCGGTGCCCCAAGGAGGGCTGAGGGACTGAGGAAGCTGCAAGGTGCCACCAGCCCCAGGTTCCTGCCCACCCCTTGCCCCGGGGACAGGACGGGAAGAGCACTCTGGGACGGTAGCCCAACCATGGCTACTTTGCAGAAATAATTCATAAAACCCGATTCTTGGGCACACGGATGGGCGGACCAAACCAGAAAGGGCGAGGAACTGACCTCGGGTCACACAGGAACCGCACCCAAGGCTGCTGGCTCCGCGACCCTCTCGGGCTGGCCCCTCCCCATTTCCCTGGCTTCACAGGCTGTATGACACAGACCTCTGTGGGTGGCCCTCGGGCAGGACCAATGTGAACCTGCTGCTCCCCTTCTTGTTCTCCAGGCTTGATCCCCTCCCCACAGTCCTAGCCTCCCAGCCCCCTGCCAGACCATCCTGACATCTGCACCCCCAATCTCAGACCTCACACCACCATCAGCCCACATGCCCCTCCTCACACCTAACTCTCTGGGTAGCTTTTTGGACGGGCCACTCTGTGTTTCTGAATCCCAGTCTTCCTATTAGTAGAACGACTTCTCCCTTGGGTGTATCTTCAGGATGAAGCCCCACACAGTCCTTGAGGGGGTGTCACCCTATGAGGGCGACAGACCCTCTCCTGCCAAGATCCAGGCCAGAGGAGGGACGTTCTGCACTCTTCCCAGACTGGCCTGGACTCAAATCCAGGCTCCTCCACATCCCTGCTGTGTGACCTTGGGCAAGTCACACAGACTCTCTGAGCCGTGGCTCCCCAATCTGTACCACGAGGACATCAGCTCGACATTGTGGGGACGCTGGGAAACGTTGAAGGAGCAGGGATTTGCACAAGCTCCTGACGACAACGTTTCCTTGCTGGGAAACGGGTAACCGATGGAACTGCTTCCCAGAACCTCCCCGGGGAGAGCAAAGACTCCTGGGATTTTGCAGGTGGAGATGTCATTCAACCTCACCCAGAAAGCTGGGGTCACCGGGTCAGGATCCCTGGCACATTCTGGTTCTGCTGGAACAGCTCTGGTAGGGGCTTGGGGAGCTCACTATTTGACAACCCACCCACAGATGCTCCCCAGAGTTCTCCCCTTCCACTCTGGCAATCTTCTGGAGGGGCCACCGTCTCCCAGCTTCACCCCAGCGGCAGCCTGCCCTCCTGGGACTGCCTGCAACCGGCTTCTAAATGAACCCGAGAGGGAGCTTTTCAAATGGATCAAATGAGGGGTCTGATTAACGTCCAGGGATGGAGGGGGTAGGGCCGGAGATCTGGGCCCTCAAATCTCCTAGGTCCTATCTGGGCGGCCACTGTGCTCCCCGGGGTTGGGTATCTGCCTGTCTACCTCCAAGCACGACTGGGAGCCAGGAGCCCCAGGTTCAGGCCCCTAAGCCATCACCGTGACCTTGCGGGGCTCCACTTCCCTCTCTGGGCCTTGATTTCTAGTTCTGTGAAATGGGGGCACCAGAGCAGTGATTTGAAGAGCCAAGCCTTGTGTCTGAACTGCGACACTGTCCTTCTGCCCTGCCCCCGGCCTCGCATGCTAGGAGCACGGGGCCTCTGAGTGTCTATGGTCAGGGCCAGAGACCCTCTCTCCTCTCCTCGTACCGCTCCTTCACATCTAGTACCTTTGCAGGTTCTGCTGTCCCATTTCACAGGCAAAGAGATGGAGGCACAAGGAGGCAAAGTCACTTGCTGAAGGTCACAGAGACCTTCAAACTTCAGGACTCCTCTGTGCCCAGGAGGGCAGCAGAGCTCAAGGGCATCTTCTTTCAGGAGCGTCGCCAGGATTTTGAGTGGCCAACTGTTCTCTATACAGATGTGGACGCTGCGTGAGGTGGGGGCAGGGACTGCCCAAGGTCACACCGAGGCCACGAGAAACTGGGGTCCTGAGCATAGGCTCTGGCTTCCCAGGCCCCACCTGGCCAGGGGCACTGCAGCATGGTCTGACCTCCTGCCTCGACCCTGGAGTCTCCCTAAATTAGCGCCCTTGCCCTGCCTCTAGGCTCCACCTGGCTGCTCCCAGAAGCCCCAACACCTGGGACTGAGGCAGGAGCGTGAGCAGGAAATCAGGAAGGCAAGTTGCGGGTTGGCCCGCTTGTCCCCTTGTCCCGGGCCCTCCGGCCCTCCCTCTCCTCTCCCGGTGCAGGGGGAGCTGCAGTGATGTAATGCACTCAGCTTTGGTCCTGGTGCCAATCTCAGAAGAGAGACGACAGATTGCGTGAGCCAAATTTGGCATCCTAGGGGGAGAGGCACGAAAAGTGGAGACGTGGAGGAGAGGAGCGGGGAGCCTAGGGAGGTGCAGGAGAAGCCCCCCTGTCCAGCAGACCCCAGAGGCGCCTGTCCCCCTTCCACTCCGGCCTCCCCCTCCCCAGCCCACCTGCACCCGAGGCCTGCCCTCCTGGCTCTGAGAGGCCCGCCCGGCTGCTCCCGGCCCCTCCAGCCCTGGTGCTGAGCCTCCTCGCTCAGCACACGGTTCCAGCTCCTTTCCCATCGCCGCTCGTCTCTTGGTTACCGTGTTGCTGGTTGTCATGTCGCTTACATGTCCTCGTGACTCAGTGGTCCCTGCAGAGGGGCCCCCTCCTCCTCACACCCCCCTCAGCTCTCGCCCCCGCCTCCCCCAGATCCACATTAAGAACCAGCCCGCCCTGTAAGCCTACACTGTTCCGCCTCCCCTTCCCTCTTAGCCTAAGCTAAGAAATCTTTTCAGAGCATCTCCTACTGCTACTTCATTCTCTTCCACAAACGTCTGTTAAGAGCCTACTATGCCCCAGGCTTGTGCAAGCTGCCTTCAGAGACATGGCATCATCTGTAAATCACCCAGCATCCCACAGAAGTCACTACCATCATCCCCATTCTCCAGCTGAAGAAACTGAGGTTCAGAGAGGTCAAGACAGCTGCCCAAGGTCACCCAGCGGAAACTCAAGGCCGGCGCTGTCTGTTCCCAGCGACACCTGGGGAAGGAGCTTCTTTTTCAAGGGTAACCCAAGGGAGCCTCAGGAATAGTTCCCAAGCCCCCGTCTTCCCTCTAATCCTGGACCCTCCTCTCCTTGCTCAGCTCTATTTCCAGCCACGTTTCCCGAAAGGTAAAATGAATCCTTACTCCCATTGCCCAGCCCGTCGCCAGCCTCTCGGCTCCCATGAGCCCAGGGGCCCTCCTTGGAGGTCAGCGGGGCAGATGCGGAAGTTGAGGGTCAAGGAGCAAGTGACTTGTCCAGCGTGCGGGCTCCTCAACTAGCTAAGCCGGTTTCCAGGCGCCTGGTTGGAGGCTATGCAGGCGCAGTGCAGAAAGCCCCTGAGAGCCCCTCCTCCCAGCAGAAAACAGTGGAATGTTCTAGGCTCAGTCCTCCGGGCTCTGGTTTGAATACGTATGGGTCAGCTCCACGGCCAACAGCCTTTGCTCCTGCCATGTTGCACCCCAGCCCTTATCCCACTGCTCGCTTCAGCCTTTTGCTCCCCTCATCCCAGTCCAAGCCGGGGCCATAATGGGGCTCTCAGGCCCCCAAAGTCCTGGCAACAGTCCCCCAAAGCCCTGATGCTCTGGAGATCACAGAACTGGAGGTGCAGGGAAGCGGAATAGACATTTTACACGCATGCACACACACACGCACACACACACGCACATTCAGGGTACGGCTCCCTCTCCCGGCCTTGCCAGGGTGGCCTCCCTCCAGAACTTGCCTTTCCCTTCAACCTGCTGCTTGGCATCCCACTGCTCTTGAGGCCCCCACCTGCCAAGGTCCCCAGGCCACCCTGCCTCTGGTCCCTCCACCACACTCCTGCCCACCCATCTCCCTGCACCCTCCCCCCCATCCTGGAGCCTGGGTGCTGAGGCAGAAGCGGGTGATGCTGGTGGGGGAGACTCAGCCTGTGGCAGGGGAAGTTTCCCTGCTCGGGGTCCTGCCTCTAGGGAGGAATGAGCCTCAGTCGTGTCTCTCCCCACAGCTGGCCTCTGCCCCTGTGAGATGTGGAAATGCCTCATTGACTGGGTCCCTGTCCCCTCACCCTGGGGTCGCCCGGCCCGGAGTCAGTGCTCAGGACCTGAGAAGGGGGATGTGCGGTGGGTCAGAGGGAAGTGCCCTTTGCCCACAGGCTGCGGGGGGATGTGGGGCGCAGAGCTCCTCCGCCCCCTTGCCACCATCACCTGCCTGGGAACTCCTCTGGCACCAGGGCGGCAGCTGGAGGTGGGTGGGGGCAGGGAAAGGTCGTGACCGGGGCAGGAGGTCAAGGCCAGTTCAGCCCACCTCTCCCCATTCCTGGCATCAGCCCAGACCTCGCCGCTGCCGACAGACAGAAGGACAGAGGTCGCCAGCCCCTGGGAATTCGCAGGACCCGGTCGGGTCGTGGATAAGGCACTGAGCGCACGGGCCAAAGCAGCCGGCCCGGCACACAGCCCCCTCCCGCCCTCCCCCCGGGGCGGGACCGCCGACGGGCTGCGCGGCGGAGCGCGGGCAGCTTACCGCGGGGCAGAGGTCCGATGGCGTCCGGGAGGCTGCAGCCGGCTCTACATCCCACGGCGCGGGCGGGCGGCGTCCCGGCGGGGAGAGGGGAGTCCCGGCGCCCTCTCCCCGCGAACCCGGCGGCCGACCCCGGCCCCTCGCAGGCTGTCGCGGGGTGCTGTCCGGGAACCTCCGGGCGTCCTGCTCCGCGCGCCTCCGCACGGCCCGGCGCTCCCTGCCCGCCGCCAACTTTCAGCGCTGCCCCGCGCCGCGCCCTCCGCGCCGCCTGGGCGTCAGCATCGCGGGGCCCGGGCCGGGCTCAGCGCGGGCTCCGAGGGCCCATGGCTCCCGCCGCGGGTCGCGCCCCCGCCCCCGCCCCCCGCCGGCGCCTTCCCCGCGCCGCTCCCGGCGGTCCCCCGCCTGCGCTCCACTCCCCGCCCCGCTGCGCTCGCCTCCCGCCCGAGACCTCCGGGGCGCACGGCCCGTCTCCGCCCCTCCCGGCCCCGGGCTCCGTCTCCCGCGCGCCCGCCGCCTCTCCCCGCGGGTCCGTCTCCGTCCCGCCGTCCTCGCCGCCTCTCCCTGCCTCCCCGCTCGGCCGGCGTCTCTCCCCTGCAATCTCCGTCTGCCTGCCGCCCCGTCTCTGTCCTCCTTCGTCTGTCTCCCCCTCGCACTCGCAGCGCGCCCCGCCGTCTCGGACCCAGGCCCCGCCGCCGCCGCGTCCCCGGCTCCCGGAGCCCGAGCTCCCGCCGCCCGCGGCGCCGAGAACTCCCAACTCGGCGCACGCCGCCCCGTTTGCGAGACTTTCGCCCCTCCTCGCACGTGACCCGCACCCGCCGCGGGGGCGGCGCCGCCACCACCACGCCTCTAGCCCCGGAGCCCCCGACGGCCCACGGGGCCCGGCCCTTCCCCTCCGCCCGGGGCAGCCGGACGCCAAACCCCCTCCCACCCGCCCGTCGCGCGGGGCTGGGGGCTGCGTGGCCCCCCTCCTGCTCCTGATCCGGTCCGGGTTTTCCTCCTGCCTCCGGAGCGCTCCTCCCAGAGCCCATTCCGGTCACCCGCTCCCGGGTTTTCCAGCCCCCCAGGGGCAGGTGGAGAGGGCTCCGGTGCCGCGAAGCGAGTGGGTGGGACGGGGTTGGTGCTGGGTTCCTGGGCGCCGGCCGCTCCCCTCAGCGGCCCTCTCCCCCGCACACACACACCCCGAAGTACCGGCAGTGAAGGACCCTCTGCACCCCGCTCCTGCTGCAGGGGCCTCACAATCACCTGGGGCTGCACGCCCATTTTACAGACGGGGAGACTGAGTACCGAGGTCACCCAGGGAAGCAGAGGGTCCAACCCGCAGTCTCTTGTTCTCTGCATCCCCATTACTTCAAAATGTTTTTCTATTGGGAGGGTCACGCTGTTCTCCTTACCGCCCTGACTGTGCCCAGGTCTGGGTTCCACACACTCTGGACTGGGAGTGGGTGGGGGGTGGGGGGAGTCCCCAAGCACTCCTGCCTCTGGGAGCCAGCCACTTCCGTGGCCCTTCTGCCACCTCACGCCAGCCCTCCGAGGAAGCAGGTGGGAACGTGCTCCTCGGGGCAGAGGGATGAGAGAACACCTGCAGCTGGACAGCCAGAGGAACTTCCCAGGAGCCTGGCCATCTCGGACCACCCCCAGTTACGAGAGGGAGAGACTGAGGCACCCCGGCGTCAGATTGAGAATTTGCTGCTCCTTCAAGCTGCCCCGGGAAGATGCAACCAGCACAGGAGCCACAACACATGAACCACCCTGACTGCTCCCCTGCCCGCAGCCCCTCCCCACCTGGAAGGACCTAGTCCTGACTTCTGGGGTGATGCACAGCCAGGCCCCACTTCACCCCACCCCCATGTACCTACACATACACCCCGATTCCCACAGATTCCAGAACACACCAGATGCTTCCACACTTCTCTGCCTTTACACACGCTGTTCTTCCTGACTGAAATGCCCTCCTCCTCCTCTACCCAGAGAATTCCTGCTCTTCTCCAGGTCCAGGCCCCATGCTACCCCCCTGGGAAGGTCTCCTGACACCCCCTGCAGAAGTCCTTCACCACCCCTCCCCCCGTTCCCTCATCCAGCACTGGCACAAGCTTGGTTCTTGTCAAGTGAGCTTGGAAGTCAGGCCAACCTGGGCTCAAAAGCACTTAAACTGCACGACCTTGAGCAAGTGTTTATTTAACCTGTCTGTGAAATGGGGGCCTACCAGCTCCTCCCCTCAAAGGAGCAGATCTACTGACCTAGACGCACAGGAATGTGTAGCTCATAGTACATGCTCAATAAAAGTGGCCACCCCTTCTCAGTCCTCCCTTCACCACTGCGCAGGCCTCCATAGCGCATGTCCCGTCCCATGCCGGGCTCCTCCGTCACCCAGCTGTGCTCTCGCAGGCATGCACCCAGGACTGCAGTTCCGTTGAGTGAATCCTGGTGTATGAATGAATAGGCGAACCCAAGCCACCTGAATGCTGGTTCCGCAGCAGTCGTGAGCCTGGTGCCTATCACACCTTTCCATGGATTGAGAGTAGGAGAGTGCAAGTGAGGCAAATGGCACGGCCTGGCCTGGTGTGGGCCCTGAGAGTGTGGGGTGCGGGTGAAAGAGGAGGGGCAGGGAAAAGGGGGTGATGGAGACAGGGATGTCTGTAGACCCAGAGCATGTGTTCCTAATATGAAGTCACTGGGTAGCAGTTTAAAAAAAGGTGGGGACTGCCCTGACCGGTTTGCTTCAGTGGATAGAGCGTCGGCCTGCGGACTCAAGGGTCCCAGGTTTAATTCCTATCACGGCATGTACCTGGGTTGCAGGCACATCCCCAGTAGGGGGTGTGCAGGAGGCAGCTGATCAATGTTTCTCTCTCATCCATGTTTCTAACTCTCTACCCCTCTCCCTTCCTCTCTGTAAAAAATCAATAAAATATTTTTTTAAAAAAAAGAAGGGTGGGGACTTGAGGGCAGTGACTTTTGGGAGAAGGGAAGGGGAGGCACGATGGCTGTGATGTCACCAGAGTTGAGAAGGAACATCTGGTGGTTACCTTGCTGAGTCTGGGGCGCAGCCTGGCTCCCATTGCCCATCTCCTGTAAGGAGGGTCCTGTGGAGGCTGAGGGTAGACTGGGAGGAGGTGGGGAGAAGCAAAAAGGGCAGCTCTAGGCAGGGAAAATATCACGGACCCCAGGAGAAAGAGTCCCTTCTCCACCATCTGACCTTACGTGACCTCTCCTCTCCACCCAGGTTTCCTCATATGTAAAGGGAGGGATAGCACCCCATTTAAGGGTCTGTCCCGAGGATGACTAAAATCTAAAAGAGGAATTCACCGCTTCTCATCCCATGTTCGAGTGGCTCTTTAGACAGGGACTAGGGATGGGAGACGGGTGTGCAGAGGCTGTGAGGGTGGCGGAGGGAGAGGCTTGGGTGTCAGAGCCTGGGTGACCCTGGGCAAGTTGCTTGTCCTCTCTGGGCCTCAGAATATCATCTAACACAGAGGCATCCCCTGGATGGAGTCGAGGACAAGCACCCCCTGAGTGTACACCACTCACCCGCAATATTCTGGGCGTTCACAGTCACTGCCTCTTTTAATCCTTACCGGAACCCTGTGCCACAGGCACTGTGACCGATGGGAAACTGAGGCACGGACCCTAGTGTTTACCCGTGATGTGGCCTGGATGCCCAAGGACAACTCCTTGGAAGGGTGAGACCTGTTGTGAAGTTCGATGGAGGGCGATGGTAAATCCTTTACCTGTTCGGCCAGGGTTCCTGCTCATCCTCCGTTCTCATCTGAGCCTGGCAACCCTCTGAGGCAGAGATTATGACCAGCCTGGTACAGGGGAGGAGACTGGCCTGAGACGTGGGGAGGGGAGGGGCCCTGCGCAGGGTCCTCAGGAAGTAAGCACCAGTCTGACCCAGGATTTGAACCAGCTGCCAGCTTCTGGGAAAGGTCAGCCAGGCCACAGAGCACTGGCTAAGGGGCTCATGCTGAGAGCCAGTCAGGCCTCCCTGGTCCCTGCAGAGGGCGTGGAGGACTGGAGAGGAGAGGCGCCAGGAAGGGGAGCCACCTGGGGAGGGAAGGGAAAGAGCACCTCAAAGTGTCACTCACAGCGCTTAGAGGTTCCTTAAAGTCCGACCAGCCTATTCTACAAATGGGACAAACTGAGGCAGCTTAGCTGCTTAGATTAGAAATCAGAACAGGACACAGCTGGCCTGTTTCAGAACTCTAAAGTCTGAGCAGCCTTGAAGGGTGAGGGCCAGAGGCAAGGACAGGGGATGTGGGGTGTAGAGGGTCAGGACCCATCCTAGCAGCCTGTGCCCTGTGGGTAGAGGACTGAAGGGGTCTCTCGCACCCTCCGTTCCCACCCTCGCCTACCCCCCAGTCCTCAGTAGTCACCAGGGTGGAATATTTTAGCACCTATAGGAAAACTGCCACAGACGGCCTGTGGCAGCTGTTGCTAAGGAGACGCTCCCAAAATAGCCCCCCTCCGCCAACCTTTCCCGCTGCTGCTCCTGCTGTGGGGAGGGAAGGCGGGTGGCACACAAGCCCTGGCCCCAGATTCACCCACCCACCCTGGCTCCTGGGGCCCACACCTGCCAAAAACCCCGGCAAGCCAAAGACCCGGGCAACCCCCTGGACTGCAGGGGGCGGGAGCGAGCCGGACATGCCTGTGGCCTCAGCCTTGTCCTCAGCTGGGGGAAGAAGGTCACCCCATCGAAGCGAGACGAGAGAGGAAGGAGCCTGGCACCCAAGACCCCAAGCACACGCCTACACACGCACAATCACAGACCTCACAGGCTTACACATCCACGGCGCACACCACGAGCACAGCCCCACCAGTGCCTACCTGGACACGCACATACACCATCAGAGCCACAAATAGATGCCCGGTAAACACAAGTGCCACAAAAACACAACGCACACCTGCCAGCGCACACCACACAGCCATAAACACACATTTACATACAAACACGCAAATGTGTCTCAAGTGCACACACCCTCCAACATATGCATGCCTCCAACATGTGCGCGCGCGCACACACACACACACACACACACACACCAATGTATACACAGCCTCACAGCACAGGAGCACACCATGTCCGAACATGCCCAGCATGTTGCATTCGGAGGGAACTCAGCAGTGTCACCCACGGGCATGTCCTGGGGCCTCCAGACACCCTCACTTAGTGGGGAGCCTCTAAGGTTCAGCCACAGGGTGGGAGATGAGGGAGGGGTGCACACAGGGGGGGTGGAGGGTGACGTCTCTGTGAACCTCTCTAAGTGGGTGGTCTGGGGACCAAGGGGTCCCCGTGCCCAGGAGAGCTAGCTGCCTTGGGCCCATTCCCTGGGAACCGAAAAGTATGTGTGTGTGGGGGGGGGGGGGGGTGGCACGCGGGAAGGGGGGACTCTCACCTGAAGCCTGGAAACCTCTGTGCATGGGGAGTTCTGAGCCCAGGTTCCCTGTGCAGCTGCTTGGCATTGAGGCTGCAGTTGCCGTTTGGGTGATGATGAGGGCAAGAAGGCAACGGTGATGGTCGTTGACACGTGCAAAGCACTTGGCAGTTTGTAAGGCACTTTTACACACGCTCTTTCACGGACTTGGTGAAAGCTACTCTGAGGGGTGCAGCTCCCGTCTCTGAGACCCAGGCAGGAGAGGGGCTGTCGAGGATCCCAAGGCAAGTTACTCGCAGAGCTGGAGCCGCAGCCCCAGGAGGCGCGTGCACCCAGCCCTCCGTGCCTCCCCCGGGCTGCGCCGCGGGACTGGGAGGCTCTGCCCCTCACTCGCCCTGCACCGCGGGCAGCCGCGCCAGCGGGAAAGCTGAGCGGGAATCCCAGGGCTGTTCGAGCAGCGGTTGGTGACCGCAGCCCGGGCTCGCAATGCCCGGTGCGCTCGGCATGCCCGCGCAAGGACGAAGAGCGCCTGGCCGCTCCCTCCCTCTTGGCCAGCCGCGCTCCAGCGGGGCCCAGGTCCGCGACTCCGGTTCCGGGTCTTCGCCGGCGCCTCGTCACTCGGGAGACGCGGGGAGCGGCGTGCGGTTGCCGTGGGAACCTCGCGGGCAGCCGCGCCGGCGCTCGGGCGCCTGAGTTCCCGCGCGGGGCGCAGAGCCCGCCGCTCGCGGAGAGTGGCTTTGGGAACCCGGGAGAGAGACACCTGTCGCCCTCGGGCCGGAGAGGGGCGCTGCGCTCGGGTTGTTTGGGTTTTCCTTTTCATTTAATTAGGGAGTGACTTTCATACATACCTCTTAGGAGTGCAGACGGGTGATTTTTACAGATAGAAAACCCATAACCACACTCAGATAAGACAGAACACTTCAGCGCCCCAGGCTGCCTCGGCCGAGAGGTTATTTTTATTTTATATATTTTATTGATTTTAGAGAGGAAAGGAGAGGGAGAGAGAAACATCAATGGCGAGAGAGAATCGATTGGCTGCCTCCTGCCCGCCCAGGATCGAGCCCGCAACCCAGGCATGTGCCCTTGGCCGGAATGGAACCTGGGACCCCTCAGTCCGCAGGCCGAGGCTCCATCCACTGGGCCAAGCCCGAGGTTATTTTGAATCGTCCTTTTGCACTTCTTCGGGAACAGGGAATAAACCGACGAGGGAGGGTCGCCTTCCGAGGACACCGAGTTTCCGGGCCTTGCGGCGCCCTGCACTCCTGCAAAGCCTGTTAGACACTGAGCGCACCTAACGCCCTGTGCAGTCAGTGCTACTTGGTTTACACCCAGGTGATCCGAGAGCACGGTGACTTACTGAATAAATTGTGTAAATGGTGGAGCTTGAGTTGCCCATGAAGGTCTTCCTCACCTAGACGTTTGTCTCCCCGCTCCCCTTCCCTGGTCGTTGGCCTCTTTTATTTTTTATTTAATCTTTTGGTCTTTAAAAAAAATATTTTGGTGGATTTCAAAGAGGAAGGGAGAGCCCTAACTGGTTTAGCCCAGTGGGTAGAGCATCGGCCTGTGGACTGTAGGGTCCTGGGTTTGATTCTGGTCAAGAGCACATGCCTGGGTTGGGGGCTTGATCCCCAGTGGAGGGTGTGCAAGAGGCAGCTAATTGATGTTTCTAACTCTCTATCCCTCCCCCTTCCTCTCTGTAAAAAAATCAATAACATATATTAAAAAAACAATCAAAAGAAGTGTGTGTAATCTGACTTGGAACATATGCTTTGCTTTATTAATTACTTTAAAAAAAGAATCCCTGCCTTCGAGCTGAAGGAGGAGTCCCTCCTGGCTTCCCCTCAGTGGAGTTCAGACACATTGTAAGTGTCAGGAGAGTGAGGGCTGAGGGGCGAAGGGCTTGCCTGGAACCACCTGGCAAAGGGGCAATAGTGTGTGATGGTGCAGGTGGCCGGGTGCTGGCATGGGCCGCAGCCAAGGGTTTCTGATGAGCAAGCTTTTCCCTCTACTCCACGGAGAAGGGGGCGGGGGTGTTTGAAAAACGCCCCACCTGGAAGATGGTAGAAGTTTGGGAAGAGGAGATCTATGCTACCTGGGGAAGCCAGAGACAAGTTTGAGCCTCAATTCCCGCATCTGTAAATTGGGGGAGATGAGCTCCCGGTCTTGAGACACAGGGAGTATGGATTCCATAGGGAAGAGTAGACACGAAGAGCGCCAAGGGACCAGTCGGCAATACTTCTGTCTTCATTACCCCCCTTTAACAGATGGGAAAGCTGAGGCCCCGGGAGGCGCCACGGCAGGCTCAAGGCCACTGTGGCCCTAAGATCTTGGCCCTGGGCCATGCAGCCTGGGTTCTTTCCCCTCTGCCTTTGGGTGGGCGCTCCTCAGACCTCCCCTGGCCTTGGCCTGTCCCCCTGGGGCTCCCCTGGAGAAACAGGGAAGAGGAGGATGCTAGGCCTGCTCCAGCTCCTGCTGGCAGTGGGAGTTGCTGCTCAGGAGGACAGATGTTTCACCAAATGGCACATGCACGTGCTTTTGCCTGGTTTGGGAGGAGGTGGGCGCTGAGAGGGAGATGCCAGCTGGTTGGGTGGAGAGATCTGTAGCCACACCTGAGGTATTTAAATAGCCTCCACCTTCTCTGGGCACCAGCTGGAGGCATCTGGGCGGGCAGGGCTGGGGGAGGGGAAGGGGACAGAGCAGTTCATTCAGAACCTGTCACAGCCCCAGGATGAGTGCCTGGCTCCTCCCCACAGAGGGACTGGGACCACCCACCTGGCCTGCTGAGGCCTCAGCGGCCATCACCAGCAAGGTAAGGACTTCAAGCCTGTCACCGGTGCCTGCGGAGGCTGAATGGAAGAACTTGGTTTACTACATGACTGCTATTGTCATCTCAACTGCTGTGCCAGGGCAGGAGTCCCCACTGCAGCATCCCTGGCAAATGGGCCCTCGCCCTTGCCCCCCCCCCCCATGACGGGGAACTCATCACCTCCCACGAAAACCCACAGTGTGATCCCTGAAGTCAAACTACGTGTGGGAATCCAGGCTCCACTATCCAGTGTCTGTGGGACCTGAAGCAAACCACTTAACCTCTCTGTGCCTCAGTTTCCCCCGTGCAAAGTGGGAAAAAGCAGTGCCACCCTTGTGGTGCTTAGATCAGCGGCACCAAGCACCCAGGGATCTTGTTTAACCGAAGATTCCGGTTCCGCAGGCCTGGGGCGGGGATGCTGCCTTCTCAGCAGGTGAAGCAGAGGCTGCTGGTCCTTGGACCGCAGTTTGAGTCTCCAAGGATTGCCTTGGGCCGGAAGTCACGCTGAGGGGGCCATGAGGGTCATGGGTAGAGGGGGTGGGGTGGGAGGCCAGTAATTTAGGGAGAGATGGAGGTCTGCAGGGGGAGAAGGGAAAGGGGTGTGTGTTAGGCCCCTTGGCCTGGAGAGGGAGGCGGACCGGCTCATGCCACAGGGCACTGGGACAGCCTCTGCCCCCTTCCTGCCTCCCAGCTCTCTGGCAGGCAGTCCCCAGCCCCCAGCCCCTGGGACTCTTCGGGCCTGCGCTCCTGTGTCCAGCTTGTCATACCAAGAAGGAAACATTAGTGAGGTCACCCTGACTCCACCCCTGAGAGCCATTAGATACCATTGTTCCCCCGCCAACCGGTCAGGTCAAGGTGGCTATTCAAATAAACGGGGGGGGGGGGGGGTCAGGCTCCCCCCCCCAGGCCCAAGGAGGAGGTGTTCAACCCTGGATGGTGACAGCAGTAGCCGTGGGTCACAATGGAAGGGGGGGCCTCCAACCCGCCAGGCTCAGGCCAGCACCGACGTGAAGCTTCATGTTAGGGCTGCAGAGCAACAGTCCTCAGGCCATCTGTGCGCTTCCGTCCGCAGGAGAACAAGCAGCAGGAAGAACTCGCTGGACAGCCGGGGTGAGACGTGCAAGGAATGGAAGCTGTCCGAGAAGCCTGGCCGCACACCTGCACCCGCCCCGCCCCAGCCCAGCCGCTCAGCCCCCCACCCCCGGCCACGCCCTCACCACAGGGGACAAGGGTTCCCGCCAGTGACTGCACCTCAGGATGGACGCCAGCTCCTGGCGCTGCCACCATCCACCATGTCCCTTGGCCGGGTGCTGGGCAGCCCTCCCTTTGGAGATGCCATCCCCCAGCCCCTTCCCCTTAAAGAAATTCACGTTTTCTTAAACCTCCATCCGAGATGGCTCGTTAGCCTGCCCGCAGCACCATCCCGTTGAACGTCGCACTTCTCCTGGCACCGGTGTTACCTCCTGGGGGACCCGGCTCTGGGAAGGCAGAGCCCGGACCCGGCGGCCGCCTCCGGGGCATCGGCGGTGCGGAGCCCTCGCTGGCCCAGGCGGAGGCCCCCAGGCCCGCCGGGCCGCCCCGCCCGCAGGGAGCCCGGGGCTCGGGGACGCGCCGGGCCGGGGCCGGGGCCGGGGGCGGGACGTCGGGCGGCGGCGCTTCCTGGCTCCCGGCGGCCCGGCCACGTCACCGCCCGGCGAGAGCGCGCGGCGAGCGGCCCGGGCGCGCGGGACCCGAGGGCCGGCGGGGACGTGGCAGCCGCCCCGCCCGCCGCCAAGTTTGCCGGAGTCGCCATGAACGTGTTCCGCATCCTGGGCGACCTGAGCCACCTCCTGGCCATGGTCCTGCTGCTGGGGAAGATGTGGCGGTCCCGGTGCTGCGCGGGTGAGGGCGCCGCGCGCGGGGCCTCGGCTGGGGTGAGACCGTCTCCAGGCTCAGCTCCCCGACGGGCGAGTGGTACCCGTCACAGGACGCCCTGGAGGAGACGGAGGGGGGTGGGCTCCCCCCAATTCCCACTGCTAATTAGAAGAGGGGAGTAAAGGGCGGTGACACCCCTCTCCCTCCAGGGACCCCCTTTGCTCCAGGGAGCAGGGCAGTTGAGGCCATTGTTCTCTCTTCCCTCACTCAGGCCCCGGTGGGAGGGGACAGTGGCCCCCAACTTTGTCTCCTCTTTCCTTCTCCACCCCACTGTCTCCTGCCCCCTCTACTCCCTCCCATGGCCCCCTTACCCCGCCTGGGTGTGGCACAGGCATCTGATGTGGCCTGAGGGACCAAGCCCAGCCCAGGTGGGCTCGGGGCTGCCCCTGAGCAGCAGCCTGTGGAGGGCAGGAGGGGCTGTTCTTTTGCCCTGTGGTCTGGCTACCCCGCCGGGAGTTTGGAGGAGTTTCAGGGCTGGACTGGTGGTGGCCAAACAGACCCAGTGCATGAAGAGGCTGCCCAGGCCTCCTGCCACCATCTTTGTCCTCGAGGGTCCTGCAGGCCCGTCCTGTGCGTGGCACTGGGGTGAGGAGGTGCAGAGATGAGGCTGGGCTTCCTGTGGGGGCCTGGGAGGCAGAGAGCCAGCCCCGAAGGCTTCCTGAAGGGGCAGCTCAGTGCTGAGCCCTGGAGGACGGCAGTGTTCCAGGAAGGGTGTGCTGCGTGAGGGACACAGGGGTCCCCGAGGGCAGGCGTATCCCTGGAAGGGCGAGTGGCCCAATTGGGGTTGGTCTGGGAGGTGAGTCTGGAAGGAGGTGGTTCGTACGTGACAGGATCTTGTCTGTCAAGCTAGGGAGTTGGTCCTGGGGAGCCGTGGAAGGCTTGGGAGCAGGGAGGGGGCTCAGGAGGGGACCTGAGAGCTGTGCACAGGGTCTGAGAGCGGAGGCAGGGGAGCAGCATGGAGGCCACAGCCTGGGAGGTTGGGTGGGGATGAGGGGTGGGTGCTGATGGGAGGGTCACTACAGAGGGAGGCGTTCCAGACTGGGGGGCCATTTGGGTTTGGGGTTTCTGGAGAGACTGGCATTCACGCCTCCCACCCAGGGGAAGGGGGCCAGGAATGCTGAGAGGGGAGATTGGGGTCAGAAGGTGTCAGTGAGGGAAGAACCTAGCTTGGACTTGTCCCTGCACTTCCGTGGAGGACTCTGGGCTGGGTGTGCAACCATGACCAGGAGGGGGCGCTGTTCTCCAGCCCATTCTGCCAGGCACTGTGCTAGGTCCCTGGCATACAGCAGGGCAGCGCGGGCTGGATCCTGGGCTGAGGAGGCTGACTTTCGGGAGACCACCAATAAGCAACAATAGCGACTGAGTAAATGATCCGGTTTGTTAGGGGCTCAGCCCTACAGGGAGAGAAAGGACAGCCAGAGAGGGCTTGGCACAGGGCCTGTTGAACTTATGAGGGTGAGGTGCCTCAGTGCCGCCCTATCAGCCCCGAGGAGCAGGGCCTGGGGTGACCCCGCTGACTCAGCCCTGGAGGCAGAGGAGACTGGGACTTGCTTCTTGCCTGTTCCTGACTCAGGGTGTGACCTTGAGACTCGGTCGATTGGGAGGGAGGGCTGCACCTGGTTGGTGGCCCCACAGGTGCTGAGGTGCCCTCAGGGACTCTGGCTAGGTACTGACTCGTGCTCCCTTCCATGGTCTGAGTCTCCATGCCCCACTGCTTTCAAAAGAGTGTGACGGCCATGGCACTCCAGGCCACCAGGGCCCCCATCACTGAGGACGATGTGAGCGCAGCCCAGGGCCTAGGCTGAGGATGGAGATAGGGGAGGGCTGGGGGAGGCCGTGTGAGCAGGGTGACCAAGCACCCTCACCAGGCTGCGTCCTGGGCCCTCCTAATGGGGCTGAGGGCCTCCCAGAAGGCCTCTGAGGGCTCAGGGAGATGGCTTAGCAGCAGGCACACCCCAGAGCTATCCGTATCGCCTCCCCCAGCAGGTTCATTCCCACCCTGTTGTAGTGCCAGACCCCCAGGGAGGCACTCAGGTTCCCATTGAATCAGTCCTGCCTGTATGTGTGAAGGTGCCCATTTTACAGATGAGGATGGTGAGACCAACCTGCCATGCTATGCTAGTAGGTCGCGGTTTGATTCCCAGTCAGGGCACATGCCCAGGTTGCAGGTTTGATCCCCAGTGTGGGGTGAGCAGCAGGTAGCCAATCAATGGTTCTCTCGTCATTGATGTTTCTTTCTCTCCCTCTCCCTTCCTCTCTGAAATCAATAAAAATATATTTAGCCCTAACCGGTTTGGCTCAGTGGATAGAGCGTCGGCCTGCGGATTGAAGGGTCCCAGGTTCGATTCCGGTGAAGGGCATGTACCTTAGTTTCGGGCACATCCCCAGTGGGGGGAAGTGTGGAGGCAGCTGATCAATGTTTCTCTCTCATCGATGTTTCTAACTCTCTATCCATCTCCCTTCCTCTCTATAAAAAATCAATAAAATATATTTAAAAAAAATATATATATTCCTCTTGCCCTGTCGGTGTGTTCAGTGGTTAGAGCGACAGCCTGCTCACTGAAGGGTCGCGGGTTTGATTCCTGGTCAAAGGCATGTACCTGGCTGGATTGCAGGTTTGATCCCTGGCTCCAGGAACAACCAATCGATGTTTCTCTCTCTCTCTCTCTCCCCCTCCCTTCCTCCTTCCCTCCCCCTCTCTCTCTCTCCTTCTCTCCCTTCCACTCTCTCTTAAAAAATCCAAGAAAAAAATATCCTCCGGTGAGGACTAACAAATATATGTGTATATATATATATATATATCTCCCTCTCTCGGAAATGTCCATCACCAGAGGAACAGTCAGGTCAGGCACAGTTCAGGTGCAGGAAGGAACCGGAGCCTGAATCAGGTAATATCCCTTCTTAATGCCCGACTCCCCGCTTGTTCCCTTACATTTAGGATAAAATCCACACGTGTCACCGTGGCTGGAGGGAGGAAGAGAGGAGGAGTGATCAGATGTGGGACCGGGGAGGCCGCCCGGCAGGCCCTCCTGAGCCGTGATGAGGATTTGGTTCTTTATTTGAAGGGCACTGGGGAGACACTGGAGGGTCTGAAGCAGAATTTTATTGTACAAATAGCCCATTGGCTGCTGGTGGCTGGCTAACAGCCCATGGACAGAGCAGTTGGGGGTCACTGATGTGGGGGGCCTGGCTGAGTGAGAGGCATGGAGTGGGAGCCGTGGAGCTCAGAAGCAGGGAGGGGGGGTGGGGGGGACCAAGGGAGAGAGACTCCAGGATGGCTCTTGGTTTTCTGGCTGGAGCGTGGAGGGGATGTGGTGGCATTTATGAAGGGGAGACAGGAAAAGGAGGGGCTTCCGGGGAGACGATGAGCTTGGTCAGGTGGGAATCCATAGGTCAGAACTTAGAGGAGAGTCTGAGGCTGGAGTGTCCCTGCCATGGGGGACGGGATGGGATGGGAAAGGGACAGAGAGGAGAGGTGTAGGTGGCAAGGATAAGGTGGGGAGGAGGACAGGAGCAGCCAGCCGGTGAGAAGCCAGCGGCGCGGACAGTAGTTCTGGGTAGACGTGATTCAGGATAGAGTGGGAGAGTGGACAGACTTGACCTTCGGATGCAGAAAGGTAGGCCCATGGACGGGTGTGGTGCAGTGGGCTCCATACTGGTGTGGGCTTGAGAGAGCGAGGGGAAAGGGGGGCAGGGCCTCTGCTCCCCTCGTTCTGGAACCATCTCCAGGACGGACCAAAAGTGGCCCACAGGAGCCCAGGAAGCAGGCCAGCTTCAGTTCCTGGACTGGATCCTGGCACAGAGGAGAGTGTCCATATGACAACTGCTGAGATCTACAGCCTGGAGTTTAGTCGGTGCCACACCAGTGTGAATTTCTTAGTTTCGGTCAAGTTCTGTGGTTATGCAAGATGCAAGCGCTGGAGGAAGCCGGGGAAGGGTGTGTGGGAACTCTCGGCACTGTCTTTGCAGCTTTCTGGAAATCTGAGATTATTTTTAAAATAAAAAGCTAAAAACAAAGAGGCAGGTGAGGAAATAGCATAGAAAGTGGGCCTCCAGTTTTGTCACCTCGATGCATCCATGTGTGTCCTGTGTGTGCACAACACAGGAGCCAAGAAAGGCTTGGAAGGATGCAGGCGGAGGCTGCGGGAGGCAGGTGATGGCTGCTTTTTAGTTATAGCTTTATGTACATGCTGATCTTTGTTTTACAAAGAGTGAAAACAGTCATAACGTTTATGACGAGAGAAAAACAGGCTTTTTCACTTTTTAAATTTAGAAAAATAAATAGAATGTTCCCCTGGCCCTGTGCCTTCCTCCACCTGCTCTGGTCTCCCTGGCGAGTCAACCTTGTCAAGCCAGTGAGTTGTTCTTCAAAAGACAGAGCTTTGGGGATTGTCTCTGGGGCTCTGGGGGTGGAGCCCAGAGAATCCTTGGGGCCCTCTCCTCCTCCCCCCACCAGCCCCCCTCATACCACCCGACACTCTTTCCAGAGCAAGAACCAAGGCAGGCCCACGCAGGCATTGGGGACGCGGTGTTCCTTCTGTTTGGAGGTTGGGAGACAGATTGCAACCTGATGAAAGGAATGGAGACTCGGGTGATCCAGTGAGAAGGGTGCTTCCCGCTCTCCGGAGAGTACGGTGCCTGCACAGGGCGTCTTCGCTAAAGGAGATGGGCACTCTGGAGGCCTCTCCAGCGCGGGCTCAGCCTTCTCAGGTGTACATGGGCCTAGACGTCTGTGTTCTCATGGTCTCCTGTCCCCCTCTGACCACAGGCATCTCTGGGAAGAGCCAGATCCTTTTCGCGCTCGTCTTCACGACCAGGTACCTGGACCTGTTCACCAACTTCATCTCCATCTACAACACAGTCATGAAGGTGAGGGGGGTGGGTGTGGGACTGTTGTGAATGTGACATGAGAGAGTATGTGTGAAGTGCCTAAAACCCACAAACTGACCCTTTCTCCTCCATCATCAGAGATGTCTCTGTGGGACCCCAGGCACCTTGTTCCTAGGATTGGGGGAAGGAGGCTGCTGTGGGTGCGAACTTCAGTCTGAGGTCCTGAAATCACTGTCTCTTTAAATTCAACACACAAGTGGTGCAGTTTACTTCGCCCAAGGGTCTGACTTGTGCACTGCAGACCAGCCCTTAGCATGGCTCTTGAAGTCTAGGAACTGTGAAGAGGTCAGTTTCCACATTTTTGTGACATGTAGAAGTGATCACCTACCCTAGCTGGTTTGGCTCAGTGGCCAGAGCGTCGGCCTGCGGACCAAAGGGTCTGATTCCGGTCAAGGGCACGTACCTGGGTTGCAGGCTCCTCCCTGGTCTGGGCCCTGGTTGGGGCGTGTGCAGGAGGCAACCAATTGATGTGTTTCTCTCACATCGATATTTCTGTTTTTCCCTCTCTCTTCCACTCTCCCTAAAAAATCAATGGAATAATGTCCTCAGGTGAGGATTGAAAAAAAAAAAAAGTGACCACCACTTCCTTGATTCATTCGCTCATTCCAGCATTTGTTTTGTGCTGGGTCCTGAGTTAGGGGCTGGGAATTCAGAAGTCAACAGGACCCTCTTATAGGAGTCCCCTCATAGGGAAGACACTGTTACACAGACATTTACTGGACATGTGATCATGGGCAGCAGTTAATATTTTTAGCTATGGTGACAGAGTATGTGTGCCTCATTCTGGTGAAAAAAATTGCAATGAAATAACCTGAATTGTTTTTTATTTTTAATCCTCACCCAAGGATATTTCTTCTACTAGGGGCCCAGTGCACAAAAATTTGTGCACTCGGGGTGGAGGGAGTCCCTCAGCCCGGCCTGTGCCCTCTCACAGTCTGGGACCCCTCAGTGGATGTCCTATGATGGCCCCAGTCTGCCAGGCGCCTT
>PVJC01012185.1:0-40072 GCA_004026665.1 Murina feae | reverse complement strand
CTCCCTTGCTGGCCATCTTGTGGTGGCCATCTTTGACCACATGGGGGTAGCCATCTTGTGATGGTCAATTCACATATTGCTCTTTTATTATATAGGAAATATATATATATATATATATATATATATATATATATATATATATACACTTTTTTTACTATGGAGATGATGGAGCAAGCATTTGGTGAGTATATTCTCATTAAGTGTCATTTTTCCATGAAAACTCACATAGGGATGCACCAGAACTGCCAGAGGCCACTATGTGTGTCTGATGGTTACTGTCCTTTTTCTTTGATGATGGTCTTGACACATGACCTTCTTCCTAGGATGGATCTAAGCAACATCATTCATGCAGCCTCCATTCTGCAATGCTGTGCTGTCCTTCCATCGGAGTCTCTCTCACTTTAACAATTATATGAACAACCCAGGAAGCCTAGATTTGAAAAGCACTGAACGAAAGTTCGACTCCTATGGAGTGTCTTAGAGACCAGAGGAAACTTACTGAGAAGTCTGATGGGGAAAGAAATGTGTATTTTGCCTAGGCCCCACAGGAATTTAAGATTATTTGTTTCATTAAAGTGTATACAGTAGAACTTATTTTCATTCATAAAGAAGTTCACAGGGTGCCTTGCCATCAGACCCAAAGCTTAGATTATGTAGACATGTTTCTCCATTCTCAAGTGACATCACTGGGTTGGAGAACAAGTTGACAAACCTCAGAGCTCTCCTCCAGGAGCTCCCCAGCCCCTTCCACTCTGTGAGAACACAGTAAGAAGCTGGCAGCCTGTAAGCTGAAAGGGGCTGTGACCAGAACCTGACCATGCTGGTACCCTGATCTCAGACTTTCAGCTTCTAGAACTGTGAGCAATAAATGTCTGTTGTCTATCAGCCACCTAGTCGATGGTATTTTGTTATAGCAGCCCAAATAGACTAAGAAAAAAGATTTCATTCACCTTCGAGAAATAATATCCAGATCCTCTGAGGTTGGCAACAAAGATGAAACGCCATGGGGACAGGAGTGCCAGATGCCAGAACACCAGGGCCTGTGTCCTTAGAGTCAGTTATCAGGAGACCTCTCCCTGGGCACTGCTGTGGCACCACAAGGACCAGCATGTGCACACAGCTCCCCTCCTCCCTCAAGAGCAGCTGAGACCAGCTGGGACATTTGAACAAAACTCCACACAAGGGACTGCACAGACTTTGGAAATAAAAAGGAAGGAAGCACCAGTTCTAGGTGAACTGGTCTCCACACTTAGTTTTCGGGCCTTAGTGTTGACTCCTAACAAAGGTGTCTACTGGCTTCACCCCAAACCCACAGAGCCCTCCTTCTCCCCTGATTCCTAGAGTTTTCACCCCAACACATCTGACCCTGCAAAGCCAGCTTGAGATGCCATCCAGATGCAGCTGCTGCATCCACATACTCAGTCTACTTAGAAAAACTTGACTCCTAAAAGAAAGTTCCTTCTTCTTCTTCAGTACAGGGCAGAACAAAAGTTGCAACAAACTTCTACATGTATTAATCCACAATTGATAGTGAATCGCTGGTGAACTGGTTATAGACTCCATTCTATGGGCGTTCCATTTGCCGTGAGCTGGCTACTGGTATATACGCCACTGAATGGGAATTCCCTTTACAGGGGAATGAAGGTGATCAGGAGCTTCTGGAAGGGAAGTGATGAGTAATTATGTTATATATGTTATATATAATGTTTGAAATCCTGAGATAAATTTTCTGGAAAGTTCCCCTCTATCCTATTAACTGCAGAAGAAGCAGATTCCTATTCAGCCCCCACCCCACAATGCAGTATACTGCTCAGTGTTTCTGACTATGAAAGGAGGATCTGGAGGTAGCAGGCAGGCATCATCTTCCTCCTCTGTCTCCCTCTCCATTGCTGTGCTTTTTCACGTTACAAAGGTAGAGCCTTCTAATGCTCCAGTCCTGATCAAAATACATCTCATCTCACATAGGGTTTTGTGTGTTTTGTGTGTAATAGTTGAAAGTGGCACTGAAGTTTCTCCAATGCTTCACAAATTTCATCAGTCAGCCCCTTAGGTCAACTGTGATGGTTTATGAATTAACCCTTGGCCAGGGTGCACGGGTTTTGTCTCCAGGCCTATGCAAAGGTTGTGATGGGCCTGAAACCCTGGACTATTGGATGAGAAATCAATACAGGCAAAGGTCACACACCTCCAGCATCTACATGGGGCCTGAGTACTACATGGGGCCTGAGGATACAGAAATGAATGAGCCCACATCCCTCCCATCAGGGAGCTCTAGACACACATACCTCCCTGTTTCCCACCTTCTTGCACTCTTTATTTCTTCCTTCTTTTCTCAAGTTTAAGGTTAACTTGCTGTTGAATAGCATTCCATGTATCAGCAGCTTTAGGAACCTATTGAATTAAATGAATGATCAAGCCTGAGCAAAGCTTCAAAGGCAAGTGAGTTCCTCTTTGGGGTCCTTTTGCTGTTTTCATCAGCTGCTTCCTACCCACGTGCTAAGCATTTTCATGCAGCCTCATCTATCTTTTCAATAAGAAAGCCACTTGATAAACTAATTCACACTCAGGTGGGCTGTTGAACCACAAAAGGTTGGCAGGGAAAACAACACTTAGTAATAAATCACCTGATGGCAAATTTTCAGTAGGTAGTAAGAACACATTCTGGGTGTGGATAATTCCCATTCCTTCATGGATCATACAGCACAGACACCAGTTATTAATGTCACTGTGAAGCCAGTTCTAGGAGTGAAACAGGAAGGAATTCTTTCCTGTTACATTCCAGGCAGTAGAATAGGACTTTGTTTTCTCTTAACCAAAATTCACTGGTTCAAGGATTATATTGATGATTCTCACATTCAATTTTTTTTTAGATATTATGCTTCTGGGCGGTTTTATTTCCTGGAAGTTTAGTGTCTCGTTTTCAATGCAGTGTGCAACGAGTCTGAACATCTCAGGACAAAGTCTGTGGGTAAACATGCTATGCAGAAGGACATCTGTTAGGCAGAGAGGAAGAAGATCCTAAAGAAGCTGGCCACAGCCCTGGCCAGTGTGATTCAGTTTGTTGAACTTTGGCCTATGAACCAAAGGTTGTCGGTTCAATTCCCTGTCAGAACACAAGCCTGGGTTGTTTTGCAGTAGGTGGCTTGCTGAAGGCAGCTTGCCCCTCTCTCTCTCTCTCTCTCTCTCTCTCTCTCTCTCTCCTCCCTTTTCCTTCCTCCTCTCTAAAATCAATAACATACTTTAAAAGAAGAAGCTGGCAACTGGTTTCAGAACATATATGGCATGTGCTGGGGAGATATTTGTCAGTTGGGTGTGTAAATTTGTATTATTTTTCACAAGTATTTACCCCTCCCCTTTCTCAGGAAAAGATGATACTCACCATTCTCTATCCCCCCCCCCCGCCGCCCCCCCCCCCCAATTGTCTTGTGACCTGCAGTTGCTTCAGCCACCCTCAGGCTTGACCCCAGGCTAACTTGGGTGGATAAAATGTAAGCAGAAGAAAAGCCAGAAAACAGTGATATACAGCAATTAACAAATGGATGAGTCTCTCCACACACCCCTCCCCCCATGCCAAAAGCCTACCCCTAAAATGACTGTTTCCTCACTGATTAAGGCCATTAATGTAAAGAACTTGGACTTTTATCTCTCTTGCATGCTTGAAATTTATAGATTATAGGTTAATTTTACTTATCAAGATAGAAGGACTTAAGCCAATCAAAAATTATCTTTGCAAACAGAGGTGATCACAGCCTAGCTTCTTTATTAATCTGCTGTTTCTCCAGAAATGGGCTGCAGCCCCATCTCTGCCCTTTATCTGAGGTGATGTTTAGAGAAAAAGAACGAGGAGCAGTTAGACACCCTGGGGCTGCTCCCACCTGCTGCCATCTTGCCGTTTGGTCTTTAGCAAAGCATTTTCTGCAAAGCTTATTCACATCCCTCCTGCCTCATGGAATCAGGAAGATTGGCCGAGGGAGTGGTTTGTGTGCATGATGCAGGGTTCTCACCCAGAGCAAGTCCTGTGGGCAGCCTTGCTCCTCAGAGCTCTTCAATGTTTTCTTCTGTGTGAACCCATATTTACCACCTATTTCCAATGTGTTTTTTTCTCACCATAATTATATGAAAACAATTCTAGAACATTTATCAGACAATTATTTTGCATGCCCCTAAGAGAGTTGCAATACTGACTAGCTATCAAATTATTTTGTAAAAAGGAAATTGGGCTGGAAAGAAAACTAATATTCATTGGCGATGAGCATCAGGCCACAGAGATGAATGGGTGACCGTGGCGCCTGCAGGGGCCTCCTCCCGCCTGATGTCTCCCTGAGACGGCCCTGCAGAGCTCTGGTCTCCTCTCAGAGCCAGTGATGGGGGAACCTTCTAATAGGAAAATCTTTTCATAATGAGTCCCTCCTGGTCCATTAGTAAATTAGCGTCTTGGGAAGAAGGCCTAGAAACCTTAACCCTTCTCTGAGTTTGTTTCTAGAGTGATTCCTGTCCTGGTTTAATAAGGCCTCTGTGTAGCAGATAGGCACACAGCTGGCTGCAAACATTCTCAGAGGCTCAATTCACATGGGGGAAGTGGCGTCTTAATTTTATTCTTTCTTCCATCGATGAAAAACCCTTCCCTCCTCCACAGTAGATTTCTGTGTTTTCCAATGAGCCCAGCCTCACTCAGAAACACCCATCACAGGAGCACCCCAGCAGCAAGGACAGGGTCAAACGCCTCCGTGTTTCTCCTGCTCTGCAGATCTTCACTGTCTTGTATCAAAACTGAAACAAACAAACACATGAAAATATGAAGGCCTGACTACCAAACACTCTAGGAATAAGACTTCAGCTCCATCGGAAATTGGATTTCTTCCATATCCAATCAATATTTAATAAAGAGAGAACAGGGCTCCTCACAAAGCCCTCCGGCTTCTCCACAAGTTGTCTAGGTGAGAGTCCAGAATTTCAGGGAGCTTAGTTCTTAACAGAACATTAGATATTCTCTTTTCAGCAGCGAGCACACATCAGGCCCGGAGAATGCACCTCAGCCAGCCTTTCTCCTGGCCTGAGAAGGATTGATGGTGGGGCCGGGGAGCTCCTTGGGCAATGAGGGAGCTGCGAGCTAACCCGGGAAGCAGCTGGGTTTATGGAGAGCTGAGGATTCCACAGGCACATCCTGCAGCTTCACTTTCAGTTCGAGTAGCTAACTAGTCCTACCAGTCCCAGGCTACTGTGGCGAGCTCCTGCTACATCACCTGTGTTCTCTCTTCCTTAGCAGCTCTTAATGAGTTGAAGGAATTGGAAAGTTACTCCCAGCCAAGCCGATATCCTCTGAGTTATAAATGGCATTTCATCCTCATATGCAGATTTCCTGCACCCGAGTGAATTATTTACAAGGTAGAGCTGGTGGGTTCCAACAATCAGCTGCCTGAGACTTCCCCCCTACACTGCGTTCTGTCCTCTCCTGCTGGAGAATGTGCCGTCCCCACTGCCACTTAAGATCTGGAGATTTAAGAGGAGCAGCTCTTCCAGGGCAGACACTGCCTTCTCTGGGATGGAACTGCAGATGCTCAAAGGAGCAAAACCAAGACGGTGAAGGGGGCCATTTCAACTGCTCTGCCTGCTCTGCTAGGAGGATGTCATCTGCATGGGAATGCAAATGAGAAGCACGAAGGAGAATTTAAATTCTGGGAGACCTTCCTGCCCCACTAGAAGTGGTTTTATAACCTTGAGTTGTAGTTAATTAGTGTAATAATTTCCTCCAGAATGTGTGAAAATCCGAATTTGCTCTTAACGGAGGCTCCGTGTCCAGCGGTGTGATCTGTCTCCTGGGGAACAGGGAACATCCTTTCTGCCTCCCAGAATCTTTGGAGGAAGAAAAGCCATGCAACTTACAGCAAGGACGATGGAAATACAAGCACGAGTCAAAAACACACACCCACCAGTGGAGCTGAACGATAGCTCAGAAACCAATTCTAGCATATTTGCATCTGCTGTCCATGATAAAGGGGAATTGCAAATGAGTGCAGAAAGTGTTGCTTTTACATACCTAGAATGAGAACAATGGACTACCCATATGGAAAAAAATAAAATAAAGATCCCTACTTTACACCACAAACAAAAATCAATTCTTGTTATATCAAACGCCTAAAAGTAAAAAAAAAAAAGATTATTGAAAGAAGAAAATGTAACCCTGTGGTGAGAATAAACAAAATAAAACAATGGGCAGAATGACATAATTGACTGCAAAATATTATAAAGTTTTTCCAATGAGAACCAGACTAAACAAAAGTAAAAGACAAGTAACAGACTGGGGAGAAGAAACACAAGTAAGTACTAATGTCCCATATTCAATAAATCTAGCAGATCAAAAAAATGATAAAATTGCTTCATGGGATAGCAAATATGTATGGGAGAAGTTGCAATGGCAAATAACCCTGTGAAAAGGTGTGCCAACACGCTATTGATTAAAAGAACAGGGAAGTAAATAACAATCAAATACCCTTTCTAAATGAGATTTTAAATGTAACAGTGCAAGATCCTGTTCCTTTTAAAGATATGATGACATCGGCATCTTTAGAATTTCTGGCAGGGGCACTGGTACGAATATTTGGGGAGGCAGTTTTGGATTATCTAATAAAATATTAATTTGCATAACCTTTGACCACACAAGCTCACTTTTATGAATCTATGAAAAAATAAAAACATGATGAAGATCCATGTATAGGGATGCTGACTGAGTCCTGTTTGTAATAGGAAACGTGGCTTACAGCCTGAACATCTATCAACAAGAGCATGGCTTAATAAATTATGATGGATTCTTAAAATGGAATGCCATACTCCCATTAAAACCTGGAAACATCCAAGTTTCCATCAATAGGGGAATGGTTAAATAAATTATAGTGTCACCATTAAATTGAATATTATGTAGCTATTAAAAAGAATGGGGTAGAGCTATATAGAGAGAGATGAAAAAATGCCTGTGACTTATCAAGTGAACAAAGCAAGTTGTAGACAAATGATAGATGTTATAGATAGATAAGTGGGTGATGGATGATAGATAAATGATTACACAGGTAGATTGATTGGTAGATAATAAATAGGCAGATAAATAGAAGAATCTTATTTAATTTTCTAATTTAGTTTGTGTGTATTTTAGTGGGTTCAGGCTGCTATAACAAATTGCCACCAAATGTGTGCTTTAAACAACCAAGTTCTAGAGTCCAGGGAAACTAAGGTCAAATCACAGGCAGATCCCGGGCCTGGGAAGGCTCTGCTTTCAAGTGTGCTGACAGCTGCCTTCTCGCGGTGCCCTCACATGGAGGAAACCAGAGAGGCATATCTGCCTTACTTTCATGAGGACATCAGTCCCATCATGATGACTTCACCCTAACGGCTTAATCTAATCCTAATCATCTCCAAATGCCATCACACTGGGGCATAGGATTTTAATATATGCATTTGGAGGACACAAACATTTAATCCGTAATAACTTTATGGGTTAATGTAAGCAAAGGAACATCAGAAAATATTCATACCACAGTATTATTGGTGGTGATCAGTGGGAGTGAGTTTGGAAGCAAGGGGAAAGATCTGTGTGTGTGTGTGTGTGTGTGTGTGTGTTTACATCTGCATGTCTATGTATTAAAGGCAGTGATTCCACAAACTCAAGAACACAGACCCCTCACTGGCTTCATTTTCTTCTCAATGGCACATCCTGCCTGCTGCTGGAAGTTAATTCAGGGAGCACTTCTTTCCCTGGGACCGCCTGATCCTAAGTAGAGCCAGAGTGTCAGCATAGGGCAGAACCCATCTAGCATCCATTTAGCAGGGCACAGAACCCCTGCCTGGTTGGGGATCAGGGCCTACTCTTGCCCCTGGAGTGTTCACCTGCCTCAGCAGAAAAAAAAGAGCATGGTTCAGCCACTCCTGACCAAGGCATCATCTTGGAACACTTAGGAAGGATCCCTGAGAACCCTGCCCTGAGGGCCCTGCATCTCCTCTCTCTTTGGGCTCTTAACACTCCCAAAGATCTCTCTCTCTCTCTCTGTGCTGAAATTCCTCAAACCTTTGTGGGTCCTCTTGCTACCTCCTTACAAGGGTGCTCATGGTGCAGGAAGGAGGAGCAAAACACAGCATCCCCTTCATCAGAGACCAAAAAATCTGTGCACTCTTATTTCCCGTTCAGCAACCAGCATTCTGAAGCCTCAAGAAATCTTTACCTTACCAACAGCCGGTGCATGGTTTTTACCAGCCACTCTGGCAAATACATTCTTATAATTTCAGCAATTTTGATCCCCTCTGAATTCTAGACTTTGGGAACTCTAAAGCCAAGATTGACTTTTAAAATACTCAGTAGCCACATTCATATATGCCAAGTGACCATTGTCTCTACATCTTTCTATTCTAACACCCTTCAAAAATAGAGACAAAACAACAATAAGAAACACATACTCATATTAGTGAGCACTGAAGGATTTACTGATGAGGTTGGTGGGTTGAAGGTTTTCCATTCCTACCACATGGAAGGCAACCTAGTAAGTTCTCATCACTCTTTCTATGCCCTCAAAGCCCTCCAGTCTCAGTAGTCACCTGGCCTCTCTTCTAAGTGACCCTCGCAGTCCCAGGTGCCTCTTCTTCTTCCTGCCTCCTCTGGTTCATGAAGTGGCTTCCTCTTCCACAGGCAAGGCACCTCAAGGGGACAGTCTAGGTGGAAAGAACAGCTTAGAGTCTAGAAGAGAAAGGACACACACACACACACAACAAACAAACAAAAAACACCTGATTCCTAACCAGAGAGCAGGTGTCACCAGGTGTTTGTGCAGTGTGAAGCCTTGAGGAGTTGAGGCTTCTCTAAGTCTGTGCTTAGTGTCCCTAAGACATGGCCCTCAGAGACTTGCCTTTTGGGACCCCTGTGCAACACGGTCACTGTCACTAGGGCATCAGCTTTCACAAGATTTGTGTCCCGTGGAGTCAAGACATGTTGTTGGCTTGATGTCAGAGCAACATGAATGACTGTGTGTCTTGGTGCCTGGTGATGCTTCCAAATCAAGATACTTTCTCATATGACAGTCACCACACTAAATGGTCACCAAATTCCCAGCAGTGGCAAACATCAAACCAGCACTCTTTCCACAAACCAGGAAGATCCTGCCAGAAAAAGCAGCAGGAAGCAAAATATTTTTAGTATGTGGTTCTGAGATTCCCTTTCCTTCAAAATTCAATTAAAGGCTGGCGAATAGAAATCTTGTTCAATTCAATTTTACATAGCAGTTTCTTATTTTACTTAAGGGCTCACTTTTCATTCACCAGTGTTTTGTTCCCTTCACTCCCTCCATATCCCCTTCCTTCTCTCTTTTCTTCCTTCCTTCCTCCCTTCCTTCCTTCCCTCTTTCCCTCCATTCACAGAGTGGCCTGCACTCAGCTATTGTAGAGACTCAGAATAAAGAGACTGAGAATCCTTCTAAATTCTGTTTGTTTCAGATGTACTTGCCATTACCCAGGGGATTTGGGCTTCCCCTGCTGGAGGACAGATGGTCAGAATGGTGTTGAACCTGAAAGCTCAGGAGGCCTTGGGTCTGGGGTCATTTGGAGCTTTGGATGCTCTGGTATCTGGGTTGTATGCCAAGATGTAGTCCCTCAGCCCACATCAGCACAACAAGTGTAATGATTTGATTTCTTATAGCCACTGTCACCTTCCTCTATATATCTGCTGGTGATTTATTAATATCTATTCCACCTGTCTCAATCTGCAGGAGACCTTGTATTGTTGAATTCCTTCCATAGAGTAGAGAGAAGTGAAGGGAGCAGATGAGATTATGACTTATTTCCCAATGTTGAATTTATAAAAAGATCTTTTTTCAGACATTGCACAGCAATTTGTGGGGTGAAATTAATCCTATGAATAAAATTGCTAACAGCACCTAAAACTGGTGCTTTATTTAAAGAAGGATCGATGGGGCTTGCTAAATATTATTTTTAGTGTTGATAAAAGCTTTTCATAATCTTAGGCTGCAAACATTGGATGAATGGACAGTTCTGGATGGAGTTCTGACCTACTGGATGTAGCCATCCATGTCACCAAGGACTTTGGTGAGACAAAGGTCCTCTCCAGGCTATCTCCGGACTTCAGTCTCCTCTACCTTAATGTGGACTGGGAGAAATACTTGTTTCCAATGCAGTGAAGCTGTGTTTTGAACACACCTTGCAGTATCATCTCCCATAGATCATCATCTGTGACTTAAACCGCAAGATGTTTAGCTGTGTTCCAAAAAAGACTATGGAGGCTGGAAGACCACACCCCCGAGCACTTTGTTGTTGGCCCAGTGGTCTCATAAGTTCTGGCGTTAAGAGGGACATTGCTAGTCTATTATTTAGTTGCTGATTCTTTGTGACAAGGTTCCTAAGTATAGTTTATTTCACAGTTTACATACACTCAAACTTGATGTGTGGTTTTTTCCACAGGGCTGGTAAGGACTATGAGAAGCCAGTCCATTGTACATTACTGATTTTGTAGCCTTCAGTTTGTAGTCTGGCCTTGACAGTGAATGATTCCAAGACTCACCTATCCTGAACCTGAAATCCCCAATAACATCGAACAGTGCTAACTCCATATGCAAAATCCTCAATGTCCAGAAAGAGAAATATCTGAAAAGAAGCTTAAATTAAAAAACATGTTCATTGGATAAAAATAAACATTAAATTTTATCCAGTTTTATTATACTCATCAAAAAGTGTCTCGCCCTTCTCCCCTCCCCCGTTTGCCTTGTACCTCTCTCTGAGTTTGAAGTCATCTGGGAATGCAGTAGAGTTTCAACAAATAACACCACATTTATTTTTCATAGGACTTCATATTAAGGACTTCCCTTTCCCAAGATAAAAAGAATTTAAGGGGGAAATGAGACTGTATAGAGACCAGCAAATTGCAGATCACTTTTTAAAAAGAGCTGCATGGAGAGAAAGCAACATCTGTGACTTTTGCAATAAAAATGTCTGCTTTGCTCTCGTGTTTCCCTTTTCCCCTTTTCTGCTCGGGAATATTCTGGATGGGGGTCAGGGGGTTACCAATGCAACCCAACCCTGTGAAACCTGCCCTGCAATGGAAACATATCCGACAGCGGGAAGAACTTCTTCATTAGGACATCAAGCCTGTAGTCATATTTTCAATCGCTGCTGTAACTTTCTCCTTACGAGTGCTTTCACTTATTCCGGGACCACCTGAGGCTCCGTGCAGTACACAGCAGCACAGTTTGAGACATTTCTGTGATGTTCCGTACATCATATAGTTGCTAACAACCTGTCAAAGTCATCCTGACACCAAACTGAGAAGCTGATGGTTTGGGTAACATATTAGAGGAGATGAAAAAAAAGATAGTCCTCATTACTGTAATAAAACCAGCAGAGACACACAGAGAATCAATTACTGATTTGTGACCTAATGAACTCATCCTCCATCAAGTAGAGTGCAGCACTGAGCCTCCTACATTATCAAATGATTTAGGATGGAGCACTGTCTGAAGTTGGGCCACAAGTTGAGGCAGATCCGTTTTCTTAAATCGTAGCTGACTTAATTACCTTGTTCCTGAGTGCAGAGATCAAATTGAGCAACTTAAGGTGTTACAGCTCTGCGCCAGCTGGAAATGAAAAGGAAATAATTAACACCAACAAGAGCTACGTCTAAGGTTGTGACACCTCCTGACAGAACCAAGGAGACTCAAAGTTAAGGCGGGTGCGAAGTCCTTGACTAAGCCCCCTCTGACCATCTTGGTGGTGCGTCCTGGTTGGCTGTGGCAGCAGAGTACTGAAGAGTCCAGTCAGGTGAGCCGGGACTCAGAACTCACAGAGCAGCCAGGGACCAAAGGGCAAACCCGCCTGAGAATGTCTGTGCAGATGGCAGGGCTCCCTCGTGCAAAGTGGAGGGCCAGTGGAGGATGGGAATCTTATTCCACAGCCCACGTTTGCGTGTTGCAGAGAAACAGATTACAATAAAGATTCTAATTAAAAATAAAACACACACACACACACACATACAAGTTCTTGTCACTGATGCAATGTTTGTTTTTGTCCTTTATCTCCTAGAGTCATGTCCAGCTGCTGCTGTCCTGCATAGCAAGTAGAACCCATGAGACAAGTGTCCACAACACACAGTTTATGGAAAGACACTTGTTTCCATTTTTTGAACTAAATTATTTGGAGCCATTTTTCATCTGTCACTTCTTCCACAGAGAGAGCAAACCAAACTGTGGCAGGCTCCTTTGTTTCCAGACTAGGAAATAATGTCCTGGGTATGTCGCCCCCCAATGTCAGGAAAGTACCCAAGAACTGTGGCACCAGTGATGACAATTTAGGCTTCAGGTTCACGTTCCTTGCTCTTCCCATGCAGTTCTAGTCACCTAGGCAGCACCACTTCATCACCTGCACTTCCCTGTGGGCACTTTGCATAAGGGAGATTGGCTCTGTCAATACAAAGCTCTGTGAACCCAGCAGTGTGCTACTCACAGTGGGATGAGTGAGATTAATCTCTCCCCATCACTGATGAATCAGCCCCATCAGCACCACATGTGGCATCATCAGATTTTGATGACACTTCATAAAGTGGTTTATAAACCATGACTCACCTCTACAAGGCTTGCACACAAATGAGTCCTCTAGAAGAGTGTTTGAACAACTGGGCATTGGAGAAATGTGTTGTGTGGGTGGTGTGCTCCCCACCGGAAGTCTGTGCATGGGTGGGACAAGGAAACCCCCACTGTAGCCACATACCATGAATCAGGTATAGGGATGCCCAACTCTCCACCTGACCCTAGACAAGTCACTAAAATCACTGCTTCTCAAATTCAACTGTGTATAGGAATCACCTAGCTAAAAGCAGATTCTGATTCATAGGTCTGGATGGGATCAGAGATTAAAAATCTATCAAGTCCCAGAGGATGTTCCTGGCTGCCAGTCTGTGAACTATCCTTGGATTAGCAAGTCTTTAAAGCCTCTAGTCTTCCCCCCAGACCCATATCACTGGGCAGACCTACTAACAAAATTCTATGAGTACAAATATAAGTTCTAGAGTCATGTACCCACTTAAGGGAGAGGAATGAAGTCAAAGTTCTCCAGAAAGATCTGGAGCGCCAGGCTCCTTGGCCAGCCCAGTTTCAAGGCCCAATTTGTGGAGAGTGGCCTACTTGGCCCTCCTATAGACAGACCAATAGGTGGTGACGAGCAGAGAAGAATTCTCCAAAAGAGGAAAACAGGACTTAGGCGCATCCAGGCAAGCACAGCACCAGGAGAGAAAACCCAGTCAAGTCTGTGACCCCTTCCCGAACTATTCAGCTCCCTCCCTGTTTGGTTGAGCCTACCATGGAAACCAGGTACAGTCATGGAGGGTCATCTTCAAATCAAGAAATCAAGTGCTCAGTATGAAGCAATAGCTTGTCTGAACACCTTGCATAATATATTGATGGAGGTGTCCAGACAGATCCTTCCTGAACTACCAGGAAAAATTTCAGGACACCCAGAAATGAGATGAAGAGGGAAGGGCAATGGCACAGGCAGCAACCTTCACTAACCACCATCTTTGTTGAATGGGAGCCAGGCGCTTGGCCTGGTTGCCGCGGCCACCAGGGACACCAGGCTGAGCCATCATTCGATGCTGCTCCGCAGTGTGCAGCCCTGCCCTCCTGAAGGCTGGGTGATTCATTGGATTTAATATTGTCCCGAGTCTCACACCAGGGAATGCTGCAGGAACGTTTTTCAAAAAAAAAAAAAAGCCATTAAAAACAGTCTGTAGGCTCCATCCTATAAAAGAGGTTCTTTATTAACTACAGCGACGGCAGCCAAATAGTTCAATTGCTATATGCTCACTGGGTACACGATGGTAAGAGCCACATTTTAGATTGTTTTATCTTTACTCCCCTCTTATATTGAGGCTTTACCAGGTTTAGGTTAAAACCCTTGGTGTAAAAGGGCCAGAATGGAAGCCAAATCCTGCTCACCTCCTCCCCTTGCCAACGAGGGGCCCATAAATACACTTCTCCTTGGCGACTCTCAAGTCCCTCCGCTCTGAGGCTGGTTTGTGGAAGGGAAGTAGACGCTGAGGGACTCTCTCCTTCACCTCCTTATATAA
Source organism: Murina feae (assembly GCA_004026665.1). Classification (NCBI taxonomy): domain Eukaryota; kingdom Metazoa; phylum Chordata; class Mammalia; order Chiroptera; family Vespertilionidae; genus Murina; species Murina feae. Next base: position 25,968 of record PVJC01012185.1, on the reverse strand, counting down.
CAGCTCCTGCAGACGTTTCCTGATGTTTAAGATCTCTCCAGTTCTCCTCCTCCTTCTGTGCATTTTTAACTCTAAAGTGGCTATCACAGGATGCAAGTGCTGTCCCCCCTCTTAACAGGAAAATAAATTTGTATCTCAGCTTGCGTTGCTCCCACTGTCTTCTGGAATCCTTCCGGAGGGGACCTTCCAGATATTGACTCTTTCCCACTAGCTGCCTGAGTCAGACTTTCACACTTGTGTCTTCCTGTCACATGGTAAGCTATTGTTACCTGGAGCAAATTAATACATATATATATGTTAAATTCCTTCCTATTGCATCTACACTTTTACTAGTATTTGCATCTTCTACCTCCTTTAAGTTTAAATAGGATAGCAAATCTTTACAGAAAATACCGTATTTTCCAGAGTATAAGATGACTGGGCATATAAGACGACCCCCAACTTTTGAGAAGATTTTCCTGGGTTAAAAAGTCCAGACAGAGATGCTATGCAGCACAAAAAGGAGCTGACTGGAGACAGTTTCAGTCTCTGTCCGGCTCCATTGACATGAATGGAGTGTGGCCGTTTTTGAGCTCCCCCCACCGTATGCGGCGACCGCAGATTTTCCAGTCCTGCTCAGAAGTTTCAGCACCTGCCCTATAAGACGACACCCAGTGTATAAGACATCCCCCAACTTTTTAGAAGATTTTCCTGGGTTAAAAAGTCGTCTTATACACCAGAAAATACGGTAAATTGCTCCTTTGCTAAGGATCTTCAAGGCAGTCTGACTTCTGGAAGCTGACTTCTGAACACAGCCTTCCCAATGCTGACTTCCGGTCACTGAAGTCTGAAAGCCAATTTCCAGATGCAGATTTCAGCTGCAGACTTCCAGACTTGACTTCCAGAGGCTGATTTCACAATCTGTTTCATGCTTCTATGTCTCTGTTTCTATTTTGTTCATCAGTTTATTTTTGTTCATTAGAGTCCTCATATGAATGAGATCATGTGATACTTGTCTTTCTCTGACTGGCTTATTTCATTTAGTATAATACTCTCAAGGTCCTTCCATGATATCTCAAAGGGTAAGCGATCCTTCCTTTTTACAGCTGTGTAGTATTCCATTGTATAAATGTACCACAGCTTTTTTATCCACTCATTTACTAATGAGCAGTTGGGCTGTTTCTGTCCTATCTTGAAAAAATAGTGCAAGACAGGCTGTGAGTTCTCTTGAAAGTTTTCAAACATGAGCCTTAGAAGGTACTTTAAAATTTTCAGCCCCCTCTGCTCATTTTGAATATTCTGCTTTAATCTCTCGGTCTGTGTTCTCCTCCTCTATCCATTCCTCAAGTATTGGCATTTTATTTTGAAATGAAAGGATGCTTTTCTGGTCTTTTGTTCTGGGTCTGCATTTTTCCTGAGCCAGCGCATTCACTCCTTTGGATTTCATTACTATTTCTAAATGCTAATAACTTAAAATTCGGTGTCTCTGGTTTTGAGCCCTCTCCCAGATGCCAGAACCCTGTCCGTTGTCTCCCAGGTATCTATAACGAGTGTTAAGCTGTCATGAACCAACTAACCACCCTCCTGCTTCTAGGGAGCCTCCTTCTCCTAGTCTCTGCTAAAGGGAGTCACCTTATTTCCAAGCTGGAGAGCACCACGATTTCCATGCTGGCATTTGTTCACATCCACATGATCACAAAGTCTCCTCACCTCTCCTTCAGAAATGTCTTGCAAGCATCAGCATTTCTCCTTCATGCCCGAAATCACTGCCTTCAATCAAAATCATTACCAATTTCTTCCTTTTACTTCATTTTTCTAAGTATAAATGCAATTCATTTTCAACATAAAAAAAAGATTGACAGAGAATATCCAAGATGACCCTAAGAATTCTTTGGAATCTTCACATTCAGAATGAAGTGGATGAATACTATAAATGTCTGTCAAATGAGGCAACTGTTTTGCTAGTTACATTCTTGCCATGATGCTTTCCCAGGTCATTTTATATTTCCCTACATCCATTTTACTTGCTGCATGATCTTCCATTTTATAATCAGTGCATTTTTCAGTTAAGCAACCCCCTTAACATTAAATATGTGTCAGTCAGGATACAAATAGCAAAACAAAGCCACTCTAAATATTTCAAGCAGAGGAAATTCAATGCAAGGAATTGGTTACAAAAGTAAGTTAAGAGCTGGAAAAATAAATAGGGGACAGTAAAGCAATTCAGAAATAGCAACAGCAGGAAGGCACCACCAACCCATCATATGATTGGGCTTTTACCTACCATTTTGTCTTTTTTTTAATTTCTATTGTCTATCTCTTTTGGTCTCTTTGTTCTTCCTTTCCTGCCTTATGTACTGGTTAATCAAATATCCTGAGTATTGTATTTTAATTCTTGCGAGGGCATTTTAGCCATTCCTTTGCATTACTATAGGAGTTGTACTAGGAATTACATATGCATCTTTAACTCACCATGATCTAATCAGAGGTAATATTGTGCAGTTGTACACAAAATATTAGAAGATTATAGTAGTGCAATTATATTTAGTGCCCTATCACATCCTTTGTGCTATTGTTGCCACAAATATCCATCTATATTTTATCAATCCCACTATATGATAATATAATTTTTATTTAAATATCATCCTATATAATAAAAGGCTAATATACAAATCGACTGAATAGCGGAACAACTGGTCACTATGATGCACAGTGATCACCAGGGGGCAGACGCTCAACACAGGATCTACCCCCTGGTGATCAGTGTGCTCCTACAGGGGGAGCGCCACTCAGCCAGAAGCCAGGTTCATGGCTGGCCAGTGCAGTGGCAGTGGCAGGAGCCTCTCCAGCCTCCGTGGCAGCACTAAAGACCCCTTGGGGGACTGCGAGACGGGGCAGGCTGGGCTGAGGGACCTACCCCTCCCCCGTGCACAATTGTCATGCACCAGGCCTCTAGTATCTTACACAAATTAAGAAAAGAAATATTTATATAGCATATATGTGTACATATATGTGTGCACACACATATGTATACACACATATATTGTACCTACATTTGCCATTTCATGCACTTTCCCTTTATTCCTAAAAATTCAGCTTTCATCTGGTATCATTTCCTTCAACCTGAAGAACAACCTTTCTGGAATAGATACCTCCTGGTAACAAATTTTCTCCATTTACAGTTATCTGAAATGTTTTTATTTCATCTTCATGTTGAGGGATAGTTTTGCTAGCTATAGAATTCTGGTTAACAGGCTTTTTCTTTCTAGCATTTTCACTGAGTTATTCTGTTGTCTCCTGTCCTGGTTGTTTATAATGAATGGTTGGCTGTCATTTTGGGTCATTGTTCTCCAGTGTATAATACCTCATTTTCTCTGGCCACTTTCAACATTTCATCTTTACCTTTATGTTTGAAAAGTTGGGTTTTAATATGGTTAGGTATAGTTTTGTAAATTTTTTCCCTGCTTGAGGTTCACTGAGTTTCTTGAATTTGTAAATTGTTTTACACAAAATTGAAGATAAAAGGAATCTCAAACTCTTTAGAAAGCCACAACAAATACTTTAGGCTTCACTCTGTATCTGTGGTTTTGCCTCCAGCTGTCATCTCATATCTCCCGCATTCTATCACTTAAGTATGACTCATAATTTCATGCCTCTCTGCTTCTGCTTTTGCTATGGTTTCTACTTTAAATGGCCTTTCTCCCAATCCATTATCAACTTACCAACATCCTACTTTCTTACTAAAGCCCAGTTCAAATGTCTCCTTGTCTGTGACTTTGCCACAAAAGCCTTGGCAATACAATAGTTCATTCTCTCCTCCTTCAACACTCTGCTTTTTCCTTTTATTATAGCACATGAAACACATCATTATAACTGTACTTTTTCATATTTTCCCATTTGACTCTGTCAGTGACAAGAAGCTCTCTCTTATTCTCTTTGTAGCCCTTGTACTGAGCACACTGCCAATGGCATCCTATGTGTTCAATAAAAGTTTACAGGCTAATTCAATGGAAAAATGAATGAATTGGACTCATTAAAGACTATCAGGTAGTGTTTCTAGGGCCCTTTGTTAAGAGAAATAAAATGACATTTATCCTCAGAGTTTAACTCGATGATGGGTAGCAGTGTTTAGATTTTGATTGAGGACATGGAGGCTCCTAGAAATCTTCAGGGAAAACCTCTCAGGTAACTCATGGCTTCTGAATGGAGGCCAAGAATGAGTTTTAAATCTCTGATAAGTGTATAAAAGTGGGAGCCATCCTTTCTTATTATATATTGCCTCCCCAGTCATTATGAAATCATTTCATATTCATTGTGATAACACCAATCATTAATGTACTCATTTGGCATTCATATGACTCTCTTATGCACTTCGATAGGAATTCTGTTGTAATTAACCATTAGTTAATGTTAATAGTAATGGACATTTAAAATAATGTGCTACAGAGTATGGTCATTGACAGCAAAGGGATCAACGTATTCAGTCATAGGAGACATGGGAGCAATCCCTCCCATCGGGAGAAGTTCCTGAGATGATAGAATGGAGTTTAAGACACTGTATAAACTATCAGGCCCATCAGCCTAGGATGGGAGCCTGATTCTTGGCCATCTGTCTGAGAAAACTTGACTTGAATTTAAGAAGAAAACTGTGACAACCTGACATTTGATTCAGCATTTTCTTTCAGTTTAATATGCAGATCAACTATATTCTAAATTATCTCTCTCTCAGCTGCCTCATTTATAAGCAGTATTTTTCTGTTAGAGAGAAAATTTGATTTTCCTAATAAAGTATTGTTCTAGAAAAGAATTTGGGGAAAACGTCAAAATAAAATGTATGACCATCCTCAGATCAAAGAAGTGACAAATGGTAGTTAGGTAAAGGTGAGTTGGTGAGCTGTACCTTCAAATAGGGTCATTTTTGAAATGCAAAAGGAAGAATACAGTCTGAGTTCCCTGGACTTACAAGGCTCCAAGGCTCAAGGCTTGGGTGCACTTTTGTGCGGTGCTGATGAAGATGGAGCTTGATTCCCCCAGAAGGTGTGTGGCTTCCTACCCACAGTTTTCCTTGTCTATCAATACCAGCCATTTCAAGGTTTGGCATAACAGGTATCAGTTTTCAGTCATCCGACTCATTTTTCTAGCCCTAGTGCCTGAGGTTTTGAATCTGACCTCCCCCTTTTATGAACACAGATCTGGGAAGAAGGAAGAGGAAAGACCAGCCAAAGGAATTCTAGAATTACCTGAGTCTTGGGGCTCCCTTGGGGCTCTCTGGGAGCTCCAGTTCCAAGGGCCATGGCGAAGTGTTAGAGCATCCTGAATCTCTTATTCTCTGAGACTCCCCTGGCCTTGACTCACAAGTTCCCTGTGTCTCTGCAGAGGCCAGGAGGGCCACTCACCTGTGAAACACACTCCTCTCTGATGAGGATGCCTTGTAAGTCTACAAGGCAATAAGATTAACTCTTTAAATAACAAATTCACATCCAACTCTCTTCTGTAGTCAGATGTACCTAAAAGGCAAACATGTACAGCAGAGGTAACATGACTCCATCTCCCACCCTTTGACTTCCGGGCCTGAGATAAAGTTGTACTTGTTTGGTGTAGGAGAGATGGGGAACCATTTGAGCACTAAAAAGGGGAGGTAGAAAATACTCTCAAGTGGGACAAGAATGAGAGAAGCCCAAAGTGATGAGCTAAGAGCCAATCTTGGACTTGTTTAGACATGGCTCCACTGGGTTGAAATCCACAACTGCCCCTTTTTTGGGTGACAGTTGTCAAGAAGGCTATGGGTGTACAGGGTGCCAGCATGGCTCTGCACAGAAAGGAGGAGCACAGTAGCCTTAGCACTCAGGCTTCCAAGTGGGAAATATAGACATAGCTCTGTACTTCTAGGATAATGAGCCTGGCCAGGCCCTAGAAAGGGGTTATCTCAGGACACAAGGTGCAATCCCAGGACACAAGGTGTCCACTAAGCAGTAAACTTGTGTCTCTCCTCTTGAAGGAAGTCCTCCCCCAGACAGATTCCACTTGATTCTGAACAGTTGCCTAACTCCCACCAGCACGGAAAATCCTATAGTGTCCAAGCTGGAAGGGCCCCAAGATGCTCTCCTCTAACCACTCATCAATTTTACCAATGTGAAAACTGAAGCATCGAGGGAGAAAGATGTTCTATTGGCACCATGTTTACTGCACTTGTCCTCATGTGGCCCTCAAGGCATCATTCTCCATATGTACCCTCACCCCGGCTAGGTGCTTCCTCAAGCAGAAGGCATTTGCCAAATCTGTGAAGGGGGAGACTATGACCTGCCTGCCTCGCTCAGCAGGAGGGTTGAGAGAAGAGACAAAGGAGGTGGTGGACTTTGGAAAGTGCCTCCAGGTGTTCATGCCCACTGGAGAGTGTTACTGGGAATGATTCTATGTCATACGCCCCATCTAGAATGCTGCCACATCTCACAGACAATGCCAACCTGTGCCCTGGGCCAGCCATGTTGGCTTCACATTCTCTGTATTTGTCTCTTACTCCATCGTCCAGTGACCATTCAAGGCTCATCTCAGATCTCTCCTTCCACAGCCACCAATGACACCAATTGACACCAAAACAATCTGCTTCCAGCACACCACAGCCACTGACACCAAAGCCATCACCACAGGACTGGAAATCTGCCCAGCACATGTCCCTTTAAATTCCATGCAGCATAAAAACCCTACACACGATCCACCTTCATCATTACAGAGTGGAAAGTTGCCTCTACTATCCCATGTTGGTAAAAACCGTAAAGTAGAAACCTTTAATTACTTGGAAAGGTCAGGCTTCAAAATGTGTATTTAATCTGGATTTAAAGAAGTGTGTTCTATGAAGATGTATGCTGTGGTGTCTAAACACCTGCTGCTTCCATTTGTCAAGACACGGGGGCCTTCAGGTACAGACACACAGATAGACCACCTGCACTTCTACCGCTCTCCTCCTATTCAGAACAGAAGTATTTCAGCACCTGTCCAGAGACAGGTGCCTCTTCCACGCTAGACAGCAACAGCGGTGGTGTAACAGAGGTTGTGTACACCTACCTTGATTACCAACTTGGAATGTGATATATTCTGAGATGGGAATTTCTGAAAACACCTACCTGCCTCCCTTTCTTTTTTCCTTCCACCCTGCCTCCCTTCATTTTCAGACAGAAGTCTGTTAGACAGGCTCAGGAGGCTTATGAAGACAGTGGCCAGAGCTGATGTCACTAGGGAGGATGTCAGGTGAGTGAAAAGGCAGCAGGGGAAGTCAGGAGACTGGCTCTATGCAGGGAAACGAGTACATATGTCAAAATATCATCATTTAAGTCAACGTAAGTGATGCCAGTAGCCTGACTATTGGAGAAGGAAGGTATAGAGATGGAAGGGAGAAAGCTATAATAAATGCTGTTGTGTTAGATTTAAATAGATTTATTGGGGTACACTTATGGTTCTAAGTATATAGGTAGGTAGATAGATAAATAAAGAGATAGAAATATGGGTTGTTTATACCTATATTTTACATATATATTTTCACACTTATACATTTTCTAGCTTTGAGAGCCTGGGAGGAATAATTCTGTCAGAAATGATTATACCTACCCCCTAGATCTTGGTTTTTAAACATGATGCTCCACTAGAACAAGGTTATTTGGAGAAATGGCTGTTATCTGACTGAGGCAGAGAACAGGATGAGCTTGGAATCAATTTTTGTGCCACAATGAAATAAATTGCCCCAATAATGATCAGATATGTCAAGAATACTGACCAAAACTGAGATCATTTGAGAGTCAAAATTAATAATAGTAAATGGATTGTATCCCATTGGATAAAATTGTCATCTAACTGACCACATGGATATAAATAAATGAATACATGAAGAGAAGAAAAATCTCCTAATGATAAATGGGGCAAAAATGGAGTACAATTAGAAAATCACCATTTGGCAATGATAATCAAGTCAGATAAGAACCATCAGTGGTGCTGAAATGAAGCCATGAAAATTGAAGAAAGTTTCTCACGCTCTCAAAGAATCTCTCCAAAAACCATTGATAATTACAACAGAGGATTAGATGTGCAGGTTAAGATGCAATGAAAGGAACACAACACATCCCTTCTGTGATATTCCAGCCAAAGTTGCAGGGGTAGGGTCTAATTATAGGGAAACATCAGACAAATCCAAATTAACAGACGATCTACAAAAATCAGTGTCCTCAACCTGAACAACTGTCAAGGCCTTGGGAGTCAAGGAGAGCACTGCAGATTATATGGTCTCAGAGAAATGAGGCACCTCAGTGCTGCCTGCCATCTTTTCCAGATTATTATGTAGTTGGAATCACACAGTATGCATCCATAGGGGAACTCTTCACTTGAGTAGACCGATAGATGGCCAAATGATTAATAACACTCATCACTGTTTCTGTGTGCATGGAGCACAAAACATTACAAAAAATGTTCATTTCCCTGTGCTCTAATGCAGTTATGTCTGTTTACTTTCTAGACTTACTGTTAGTAATAAGGAAAGACAGAGGCAGGCAAGGGGACTTGGTGTTGCGTCCAGCCTGAGTCCCTGATTGTTTTCGACCTCACTAACACACCCTTTTGCTTTCAATTGAGTAAGTCAGTATTTAAACTCTTGCACGGTCTTACTTATGTGAGGAATCTAAAGAGTCAAACTCAGAAGTAGAGAGTATAACTCTGTTTACCAGGGGCTGAGGAGAGGGGACATGTGGAGGTGATGGACAACAGGTATGCAGTTTCAGTAAAGCAAGATAAACGCATCCTGGAGATTGGCTGTACACGGTACCTGGAGCCAACAACCTCATGATGTGTACTTCAAGTTTGTCAAGAGGGTATGTCTCAAAGTTAAATGTTCTTACCATAAAATTATTAGTAATAATAATAATCATATGAGGGCAGGGGAAGCCTTTCGGAGGTGATTGACATGTTTATGGTGAGATGGTGCACTGATGTATATGCACCCCACCTGAAGCATGTACAGCTTCCTGTATGTCAATCACACCTTTGATACATGACCAGCCTTACTTACAATCATTCTGAAAATTAGTCTTCAACATTATTCTTTAAGTAGCATCTCAGATTTTTTATGTGGAGAAGGAAAGAGAATTTCTCTTTCCTAAAATTTTCACACAAAATAACAAAAAGAGGGTTTCTCCCATCCCAGCTATTTAATTGTAACTATGCTTTTTATTCATAGTGTACTTCCTCTGGAATAATGAGCATTGCAATACAATGAGCCCCAGAATGGTAGCTGATGAATTAATTCACTAGAGAAGAAAACCCATAGACAGACAAAAAAGAAGGAAGAGAGAGCAGGGCACCAGTCCTTGAGGCTCAGGGAGGTCTGTCATCCTTTGCTAAAGATCACAGGGAGCAAATCATTTTGAAAACTGCTCATGTGTCTGTTTATTATGTGTAAACTCAATGTTTCTACAGTTGGACCTAAATGGAAGATTGGATGGGAGTGATCAGATCCCAGTGACATGGCAGTACTAGGCTCCGGAGTTGGTGGCACCAGCGCCCAAACCATTTCCAGCCCAAATGGTCTCACAGGAAAGAGAAAGCCACTGGTGTCCCCTGAGTGAAGAAACGTGGCTCATGGGGCCTAGGCTAACCAGACCTTGAGGCTTGTCCACCTGGCGGCAGCTTTGGACACTCCTGCAGATTCCAGAGGTAAGAGTTTAGGAACCTCGTGGACATAGAGAAGGACTTTCTGTTTTCCATCAAGGCCTGTATTTGTAACCCTGGAGAGAACTCAAACTGACTCTCGTGATCATAAATCCCAAGCCCAGCCAGACTGGATAACCCTCCAGTCTGCTGTGTCTTTTGAATTTGTTTTATTTCTTTACTTGCCTCCCATCTGATTTGGGATGAGGTCGCTTCCCCAAGCCTCTGTGGATTGAAGAATACATTGAGCACCAGGGCAAAGACACCGCAAATGCTCAGGCCTTGCAGTCCTACATCTGGCCCTTTCATCTAAGCAGCAGCCACAGAGAGTGAGAGAGTGCAGACACGATCCGTCGCCGAGATCTCTCCTTCCCCCCAGGTCCGGCTGCACTGGCTGTGGCAGACCCAGGTTCCAGAAACAGACTCCTTCCACCTGTGTGTTGTGTCTTCCCACTTGATATACACACAGGTACCTATGGGAGTGGGCAGGTAGCAGTAGCACTTTAGGTAGGTCGAGATGCCATCAGGGCACAGAATTGTGGGCAGTGTCCTTGGCATCCCCTCACTCTGATATTCACTGCAGGTGTGACAAGGCTCGGTGACAGTGGGCTGCAGCAATCAGGGCAGGTCCATCAGAATTGTGGATGAGTGGGAGGGGAAAGGAGGAGTAAGGAGGGTGTGGTTGTCACCCTAGGGAAGGAGTCACACCTCCACCTGTCACCCTGGTGGAGCTATCAGGTAACAGCAGCCGCTGTCCCAGGGCAGCAGAGACAGAATGCAGTGTTTGCAATACTCTTCATTATCATCTATACCCATGAAGTCATTTCTGCGAAGCTCTGATAAACACAGCTACCCAGGGGAGCACCCCCAGTTGATCCGAGGTGGTTTACATCCACGTGGAGTTGTTAGAAGCTGGTGGCCACCCAGGGGCCTCCCAGAGAAAGTTCCTGATTATCTCCTGTGGCCCTAATTATCCCTTGTTTCTGAGTTCAGTTTGGCAGTGTTTTTTTCTAATTCCATTGTTTCCTCATGGTTGCTTTGAAGGCTGTTTCCATCTGTTGGCTGGTCAGCTTTGCATTCATTTAATTGTTCTTTCCCTCTACCTGGCTCTCCTCCTTCCCTCTACCTGGCTCTCTTCTGTAAGAAGAAAAGCAAGGCCCAGGTCAGCTGGACAAGGTGCCAGTGAGGCCCGCTGTTGAAAAATGGTCAGGTTTGTGGGGCTTTGACACCTCACTGCTCCTTCTGTGCACTTGGCGGCCGAGCCTGCATGCCCTCTGACTACAGAGGGTCGCACAGCCATGCCAGCCAACTACTAAAACATTTGTCAGCCCAAACTCCAAAAGGCTCAGTAGGGCAGTTCCAGGGTTATTGGCTCAAGTTGCTTTCCCCCACCCTCACCCTCCAGAATTTCTGTGTAGTCTGCTTGCTGCAAACGCAAGAGAAAAGGACACACAAAGTGATGATCAGAAAAGCTAACATAAATTTACCGATACTGGTCAGAAGTGGCAGAGCACATTGAGACTAGCAGGGAGATGCCACCCTCCAGTCGGTGCCCCGCCTCCTGTTCCATGGCACACTTCTGTGAGCCAGGCGCACCGACCATCCAAACACCCATCTGGATAGTCTGCGCATCCTCTCCTTGGGGAAAAGGAAGGAATGAGCCCAGATCCCCTCCCTCTTCCTCTCCAAACCTCATCATCTCTTCTCGCTGGACCTGCTGGTCAATAAGTACAAGCAGAAGGGACAGGGACTATTAGAACCACAGTCCTGTGCTCAGATTCCCAATATCCTGATATCCCTGTCCCTCCACTTCAGGCAGCAAAACCAGGCGTCTGAGGGGCCCAACTTTGTAAAAGGCAAAGAAACGTTTGCTGAAGCCCAGGACTAGACAACCACAAGAGAGAGCTGGTTTTCTCACAGCAGAAAATAGACCTCTCTGACAAATTGTTTAAGTGATTGATTTTAACTTTTTTTCTTCTTTGTAGCAAGAGGGCAGATCTGCGAAGTTTCCAGTCAAAATGGCTCATGAATGGGTAATCACAACAAGCCTAACAGTCTTTTGATTTCCTGACAGATCCCTGGTACTCGTGAATTTTGCATGATTGATGGCTGTTGACTGACAATGGGTTTTTATGGAATAATGAGTCCCAGACGGCAAACGGCTGAATGCACAAATGAAACACCCTGCCCAAGAGGTGTACACAGTCGTGATTAAAGAGCCTCACTTTCAGAACTGCTCCAAACAGACCCATCGCCAGAACCGCAGAGAGGACATGGCAATTCTGTCAGCCACTGAGCTGCATGGGAGAGTCCTTTCCCCTTCCTCCTGTGACTGTCCCCTCTGCAAGCCCACCACGCACCTTGCTTTCTGGGGGAAGGCTGTGGTCATGTTTACAATGATTTCACCATCCAGAGGGAGTAATCTTGGTACGCGGTCCACAGTGATGTCCAGGACACCCAACATGTGTTCAAACCACATTGAACTAGATGTTTGAAAGATGTTCATGTCCATTAAAACCACTTGTTTTTCTAAGATCCACAGTGAGCAGGAGAAACCAGTGATGTGCCCCAGCACCTAACTCCCACACCCTTCAGAAAAAGAAGCACCCGAAGTCTGCATTGTGGATGCAAAGGTCACTTGTATTCACTGATTCAGTAATTTTTTTGTCATATTTTGGGCCAGGTAAGAAGATGGGACAGGGGCCTGCCAGGAATTGAGTTCCCACAGGGTAAGGGAACAGATTCCCAGGGAGAGCCCACCTGCAAGGCCGAGAGTCCCTTCTGTCTGCAGAGGATGGGGCCCTAGTGCACGGCCACCAGAGCAGTGTGATGTGGAACAGGCCACACGGCCCACATCTAAGTTGCTGATCACCCTGATGCATAAGCAGGGGACCATGTTAAGGTACCTCACAGAGAGGAAAGTTCTGGAATCCAAGCTGGCTGGCCAGTACCAGAAACAGCAGCAGTGGCTTAGAGGGTATTTCTTGATCTTCTTACAGGGCAGAATCAGCACAGGGCTTTAAATGTACTTTCACAGCCATCCAGGAGGCCACTGCCATTGCTGTTACTACTGTCCTCATGAAGACCAAGCTTAGAGCTGAAACTACTTGCCAGAGATGCAAACCAAGTCTGTCTGTGTAGGACAAAGCTGAAAATCTTCCCACAAGATTGAATCTCTGAGCCACTAGATGGGAGAGGGGCTCACTGATCCATAGGGCAGTGCCAAGAGCCCACTGGACCTCTACCCTGGGGCATGCCAACAAGACAAGTTCCATCTCAAAAACTGGGGACAAGACATGGGATACGGGGAGTAAGGCCTAATCCCAGCCACCCCAAGAACCTAGGATCGAGCCCAGAGATCTTCAGGCCTAGGGTGATCCTGGAGTCATCAGGGCCTCCCTGGGGGCAGAGACTCCAGGCCTGGAGCATGTACATCACTGCCTACAAAACACAGCTAGCCGTACAGTCAGTTGCTCTGAGTTGGGTGGTTTCTAACAAGTGCATGAGTCATAAGAATTCCTGGCTGTCAGTATAATCAGATGTCTTGAGAATATTCTCTAAGTCTAACTACCGGTTACTTGAAGTGAGCTTGAGAGTGTTAAATGACTCAGTCCTCTGAAGGAAGAGTATAGCATCCTCCCCACCAGGGGGAAGATGATGGAGAGGTGGGATTGGCAAGGGCCAGTCCATTCAGTGTTGTGATTGCTTCGGGGCATGTCAAAGCTGGAGGTGGGGTGAGGCTGCCTCCTTAGCCATGGCGCTGTTTCCTGCCTGTGAGGCAGAGAGCACCAGGCCAGTGGCTGTGGGAGCCCACAGTGCACAGTAAGGATGTCATGAGTGCCCGGCAAGTTCTGCCTCTCCAGGCTCTGATCACATACTCGGTTTAATTTCGTTTCTTCTGCAGTATGGCGAGTCCTCCCTGTAGACCCAACCCACAACCCACAGAGAAGTGCATCACAAATCAGCTGCCACCGTAGAGGCTTACCCCTCACTTCACTCCACTCAGGAAGTTTCTGGACCTTCCACCCCTGGGACTGAGGGACCCAGAGAAGCTGCTGGGCCCAGTTATAAGTGCAGGACTCTGAGACACTCCATGTCTTAGGAGATGAAAGAAGAGGACACGGGGGTGTCCTAGAGCTGGGCTCCAAGGGAACTGCCAGCACAAAGAGTGGACAGATGTCAGGAGTCAAGACAAAGTCAAGATGGAGGTCAGGAAGCAAGTGGCTATGAGTGAGGAGAACAGAGAGCATGGGGTGTATAAGGACCTTGTAGGTGGAGCCACAAGGGTAGCCATGGCACCCAAAACAAAGTACTCAGAACCAGGCTCCAAAACAAAGGCAGAAACTCTCAGGTAAGTAAGTAAATCCAGTCTATCAAAGGAAAGAGAGGTTTTCTGTTTAACAGGGACACCAGTGCACAGAGAAGCCAGGGGCACACACAGGGCCTTCTGATAAAGACATGCAAGAATGAAGGAGGTCACTCGCCTGAAACAGTGCCATCATGTGGGTGGGAGGCCTGCTGAACTGTGTTGCATCAATATTTATCTCAGCCTTATTAGCTGTAAGGCCGATCATATGGGAAAAGAAGTGTTGTGCAAATAGAAAGCCTTATTATAGCCAGCAAATTGGATGCATAAGCTGATTAATTTGAGATCTGTTTAGATATCCTTTGGATTCTTTTGCCAACTTTCTGGATTTTCAGTTTGAACTGGTGACTTTCGAAATTGATACAGAGGGCAAGAGACAGTGCTAATTAGTGCATGAGCACTTCACATCTGAAAATCTGGGAATGAGTCCTTCTTGGGTCAAAAGTGAAAATGAGCTTGGTTCTCTCACTCTGATCCCTGTTGACACTGCCATCATCACAAAACTATCATATTGTTTGGCATAGCCACCAGGCTGCATCAGGAGAGCCTCAAACCCAATGGTACAGGGCACAGAGGCAGGTGGCAGATCCAGGCAACACAGTAGCAGGCAGGGATGTTTCCAGAGGGCAGCCTCCACACATATATGGCACAGGCTGGTGGCTTTAGCTCTTTGCTTTCATGTGCAATACATTCGTATGGGGTGGTTTTAAAAGAAAAAAAAAGGATTAACGATGCATATCCAATCTAAAATATAGTGTTATATACTTTATTTCCCTACTTGTGTTTCATTTCATTGATTTTTTTTCCCTATAAACTTAAGTCATATAAACATATAAAATGATGCAATTTAGCAGAACATGATACTTTACACAATAACATGCCAACAGCACAGCCCATCACCGCCACACTGGTCTGTGTCCTCACACAAGCTCAGGGTGTGACGGAAAGGTCTGGCAGCAATGTCCTATGTCTGCAATCATGTGTGGGTTTCCTAAGAGCAGAATTCTGATATCAACAGGACTTTGGGGGGAGGCAGGACTGGACTAGATGGATCATAAGAGACTATTCTGATTCTCTCCATTCATTCACTCATCAGATATGTTTAGATTGACCTAACTTCCCATGCTAAGCAGGAGTTTTCTGGGAATTGATGCACATACACCACACTGTGCAGTGAGTCAGAGTCACTAGTGAAGTGATCCCAATAGCCCAACAAAGAGATAATGAAGTGTTTGACCAGATGGACTGTGGGCAGCACACCTCACCAAGGTGGGAGGAGACAGAGAAACTAGGCTATCTAAATCCAACCCTAAAGAGTCATCAGGATTCTCTGACAATTTACAAGGAACCCACAACATGGCACAGCCATGACTGGCTGGAGCCTTGGCTATGTAGAATGTGACACAATTCAATGGCTGGACTTTAGGCTGCACTGAGCTGAAACACAGGGCCAGAAATGTTAGAACTTGCTCCTTTCGATTTTCTGACTTCGTAGAAAATTATCAGCTATCAGGGAAACAAGAGAAGTAAGACAAAGTTCAAAACAAACACCCATGGTCTGCAATACGGAGAGTGGAGCAGGAGAACATTGGATCTGCTCCTGGCGCAGGCAAGCAGACTCAGTAGGAAGAGGACACTGAGCTGGAGGCCAACACTCTACACCCACCTCCAGATCCAGGGTTTCCTTTTGTTCCACTTGTTCAAGGGGTACTTGTGGGGTGCCATGTCCAGGTTCTAAGGTGCAGCAGTGAACACTTCCCTGTAAGCAGGGGAGAGCTCGGGGGACCCACCCAGGACACCCTACCCACACTCCCACCCTCTGGCAATTTGATTTCTCTCTTGTAACCAAGTGAGTTTGGTTCCTTGGACTCCAGGATCATTTATCCAGGTCAGCTATCAGCCAGAAGCCCCTCAGTGTCTCCTCCCAGGACACTCTCCCAGCATCACATCCCTGAAAATTATCAGTTGGCTTTCTGGGATACTAATGATTCCAATAACAATGACCAGTTCAGAAGGTCACTGCAGAAAACAAGGCCATGGGCAGCCCCTGCCCAAAGGTGTTGTATGGGTGAACACAAGGATCCCCACCCTGGTCTGAATCTTCAGTTGTCCCTTGGGATCAGTGTTGATTGAGTTGCAACAGGAAGGATAAGCTGTTGATAGCAGGAGGACAGGATACCCATGCCGTCTGCCGAATGTGTCTAACCACAGCTAACATCCTCAAAGCAATAAGTCCATTTTATGTCTTTCACATTTAATAGCAAATTCACCATTTAATCTTTAAGACAGAAGTTACTTATTCTCAATCTACCTCTCCTCGAACTGCTATAATCTCATGCCACTCACACTGGCCGGTGGCACGAAGCCCATCATGCTCTCAAATCAGGCCCATTTTTTCATTAGCTCATATCCTTCCTGAGGTGGCCTCCTTTACAGATGGCTGATCAGCAATCAACACTAGTTTGTTTCAATCAGAGCAGCACCCGTAACTTCTCATTTGAAAACTGCTTCTCAGAAGCGCATTAGCAGGAGCCATAGAGCCACAGGATTGCAACAATGCCATTTTGTTTTCCTTAAGAAAAAAAGGAGCAGAAATCCAAAGAAAAGAAAAATTCCATACATTTGCACACACTCCACGGACCTCAATGCAGATGTAAGTCTATCCTAATTGTTAATGGGTCCCCTTCGAGTTAGGAAGGAAATTAATAATCCTATTTTCAATCTTAAAAATAGAAGCAATGGGGGAATTCCTTAGTGGCCCATGGGCCCAGGAACCATTTGCATAGCTCCAAACAAGCACTTGAACCTGGGTGAAATCTAAATCTTAGACATTAATTTCATTAACATCACTCTTGACAGAGTTTTTGGTAAAGGTTTCTGACGTCATTCCTTCTTAGAGAGAGAGAGGGAGTGTGTGGAATGCTGACAAGGTTGTGTACCCAGGCTGTCACTCTGTCCCTCCATGTCCTTTGGGAGCCAGCCAGGTCTCACCAGGACCATGCTGCACTGAGGCTCTGCATGAACACGTATTCAAAGGCTGGCTCACCCACGCTGGGAAATGCTGCCTCCAGCAACCGACTTTCAACTAATTTTCTTATCTCACTCATCCCTCTTGTATTTCACTTGGGTAAATGCAGCATGGCCACACACACACACACACACAAATCGCCTTTGTCATAAGTGAAGGGGACAACTTAACATTCAATCCCTGGTGAGTCAGTCAATCATTTATTAAGGAGGGTTTTGAAAATTTATCAATGTGTTCACAGAGCATGAGCCACTGAAATGTGATTTGGGATCTTTGGTTATTTGCTACTCATGCAGTTGGAATTGGTAGTATTCTCTAATTCCATCCCTAAAATAAACAAAGATATGAATTGTTTTGAATATGTAGTAATTGCCTGACCCCAGGACATATGTTGCAAAGTGACCACAGCTTCTTTCCAGGGGGGCATATCTGCAGGTTTCAACTATATGGTCTTTGCTCAGAATATTATTGCAATTCCTATTTTGGAACTGTCCACATGAGAGAATCAAAGGACCCTGCAGTTGAAAATGGTCTTTTAAATGAAAAAATCCAAACCCAGACATGAGAGCATCTGATGTCATCCCAGAGTTGAATCAAGGTGAGCGCTGGCCACGGGTTAGCATAACACTTGCCCCTGCTCTGGAGCCCTAACAGTTGAATAGAAGAGGGACTTGGGAGGAGTGGGATGCAGGTAAAGACTGTCCTACCACAGAGGCACAGTCCCCTGCCAGCCAGAGCCACAGAGGCTGTTCCCTCTTACACTGTAGCATCTGCACTTTGTTCTTTGATGGCCACACACTGAGTCCAGAAGGTGACTATGGCCAGACCACTTTCTACACTATGTAAGCCAAAGGTAAGTGCTATTTCTAAGAGGTACGCACAGGCCCAGTGGGAGCAGAATGGGGTTAGAGGCAACATCTCAGAGCAGAACAGTCTGAAAGGGTGGGCAGAGACGGCAAGATGCAGAATGGGTGGAACACTGGGAGCAGAGGAGACGCAGGTGGGTAGGCAAGGAAGTGCACGATACCGAAAAGGCCTGGGAACTACAAAAGGACAGAGCTTTGGTTTGGCTACAGGAAAGCATGCCCAAGGAGGAGGCATGTTGGCCAAGATGGAGCCAGGCAGGGCTAGTAGGAGCCACACAGCCAGGATAGTGCACATCGAGCTGTTGATTGATAGCACCTGTAAGTGAGATGCCGCTGCCTCTCCTTTTCCTCTGCCTGTCCTCCACCATCCTGATCAGCCCATGCTCACACTCTGCTCACCTCTGACCCATCAACTACAAGATTCACTGCACATTCTGATGCAGTCACCTGTGTGAACCCTCTGACCTGACCTGTCGTCTTTCCTTCTCTCAATATATCATTACATCCTTACCCTGCTCACCCAGATCTCATAAAGTTGTGTTGGTCCCACTTGGTAGACAATGACCACCTGCAGGGCAGCTACTATCTTCTCCGCCTCCTCCTCTTTCTCCTTTTCCTTTGTCTTCTTGATTTCTCATGGTGCACACCATGGGTGATAGTCAGTACATTTTTTCATGAATGAGTGAATGAAGTTTACTCTAAAGCTGTAACAAAGCACTTGAAGAATTTTAGGCAGAAATGTGACATCAGCTTTGCCTCACTCCCCAAATCTGGAAGTTATGGGAAGTGGGTTCACATGTTCTTTTGTTCATTAGTTAATCTATTGAGCAATTACCAAGAATCCACCACATGCAGGACTAGGTGCTCAGTGATGGCAAAACAGAAATATTCCCTTCTAGGACTGTATTCATTAAATAGTCAGGGAAAGAAGCACGAGGCAAAGAATCGTTCAAATGCCCCAAAAAGTATGTGGCTTCTGCCCATTCAGACACAGAGATGAATGTGCGCTGAGTATCCCTTACCAGTTCATTGAGTATCACCTATGTACTAGGGATTATACTGGACATGGGCACTTAGCTCTAGCAAAGCCCATCTTGACAACACATCACTGCTGTAAACCCCACAGGACGCAGACCTGACAGCCTGCTACGTGTCATGCCGTTTCCAAGACAGCAAAGTCTCACTGCAGGAAAAAATCTGGACAGTGTTGTGCTTATTCTCGGCATTGATGTTGCTCCTAGACTGGAAATCTTTAAGGAAGAATTTTGGAACGAGGGAATATCCCATATGCAAATGAACCTGTACCTTCTCCTATTTGGGATTGTGTTCTGGTCTAAACTTAGACATGCTCCCTCAGCATCTCAAACTCAGTATCTTAAATCAACCATTTGTTTGACTGGCCTCCGTCACAAAGCATTTGTGTATGTGTAGTATATGTGTAAACATGGCCTAAACATGTGCATAAAGAAGAAAAAGGAGTGTCCAGCCACATTAAAGTGTTTTTACATTTTTATTCAACACTTTATAAGTAACACTGTGAATGAAACAAGTCAAAGCCCTTTAGAAAGAATTTGAAATTGAGTAGCGGTTATGCCTTTCAGGAGCAGGAGGAAGAGAGCTGAGCTACGTGAACCAGAATCTGAGGACCCACTCAAATTCTGGCCTTGACACTTTCTTGCAATTTGACCTTGAGAAAAACCTTTACTCACTGTGTGCCTCACTTTCACCCAAGCTGATCAGAGCTTAGCAATAATCTTTAGTTATCTCTGTGAAAAGAAATGAGCTAACACCAGAACTTATGGGGCAACCAACAGAAAAGAGTGACGAAAATGATTGAGCATTTGCTGGTGTGGCTCAGTTGGTAGGCATCATTGTGTGCACTGAAATATGCTGGTTCAATTCCCAGTCAAGGCCTATGCCCGAGTTGTGGGCTGGATTCCTGGTAGGGAGCGTGCAGGAGGAAGCTCATTGGTGTTTCACTCTCCAACAATGTTTCTCTCTCCCCCCACTAATCTTTCCTGTCCCTCTAAAATTCAATTTAAAAAATCGATGATTAAGAAGCTAGATTCCCTGAATAAAGGTTAAAAGACATTCAAGATAATTTAGACAGCAAAAGAAAACACCAAGGAGTGACTTGATTATTGTCTTCAGTTTACAATGATATTTTTGTGTTGATCTTGGTCTTCCTTTTTCTTGCTCATTCTCTTGCAAGCTCCCCGGCTCACTAATGCCATCTCTCCCCTCTCTTCCCCAGCCAGAAAAAAAGAAGAAACCCTGTCCTTTCCTATCACTCAACCCCTCTCAACTCAGCTAAACTATTAGCCTCATGACTTTCTTGAACACTGAATCGAGGTTACCTACTTGAAATTGACCTCCTCTGCCACCTTAAACTCCCTTCAACCTCTTGCATGCCTGTTGACATTGATCTGAAAATCCCTAACCTTGTATCCAATTTCCTGGCTACTGGGCCACCTGGAATTGTTAGAATAAAATACAGAATTGTGCAAACTTGTCATTACACTGAAATTCATGTTAACCTGAAAGCAATTCTCGTATATTTATCTTTACCCACTCCTGTAGTAGCTCCCTCAGCAATGGCCTGACCTCGAACTTGACTGAAATATTCAGACCATGAAGGCCACTAAAATATATAGAGAGGAATCCACAGAGAGGGCCAGCGAATCCACATGAAACATTAAAGCAGTCACCACATGCCTAACTCATTCCAAAATAGAGCGAGAATGAAAGATACTGAACCCAGACCCTTTGCCAAAACTATATAATTTAGATCCAACTCCTTCAGCTCTGCATAAAACAGCTAGAAGCCAGCCACCACCAACAACAATAACAAAAAAAAAAGGGAGAAAAGGTAGAAACCTTGTAGAAAATGTTAGAATTCATGTTAGCATCCAATTATTTAAGAAATGCCATGATAAAGAAAGTTACCTACTCTCAGCAAACAAACAAAAATATTCTCCTTCCTTATCACCCAATACCTACCATGCCAATTGGAACAGGAAATAAGCTGATAGACAAAGAGAAAGACTAGCTGAATTCGCATTCCTCCTAATGAAAACCACCGATCAGACTGGGGGCTTCTATCCCCTTTGGATCTCTAGTTGCCAGCCAAGCAAAGCAAGCTATTATTCCTGGTCACTGTCATTCAATAACTCATCAATAATCATTACAAGCCCAGTGAAAGCTGACTGGCACCTGAAATGACATCAAAATGTGGCCCTCCACTACTTATTCATCGCTGATGTCAAGGGTGGAACATATCGGTTTTAGCAGGGAGGACTTAGTCATTGATTAAGAATCATAAATCCAGGTTCTTGAAACCAGTACCTTTGCACACAGTAAATCAGCGCTTCTCAAACTTCCGCGTGTTCCAGAATGACATCCACTTGTTTAAATGTGTGTTCCTGGTCCGCATTTCCAGACCTCCTAATCACAGCTTGCTAACTAGCACCTGGTGATTCCAAATCCCTGAGAAATGCTTCAGTGAACACTCCCTCCGTGGCATGTTTGAGATATCAGGGAGTTCCTATGGGCATGGGGAAACGAGTGAAGAGCAGACTCTGATTCAGGGATTACAAGCCCCAAAACCCCATTTTTCTAAGAAGTGTGCACAGCAAGGAGGATGCTGTGCCAAGTCAGAAGTTGTTTCCATTGTCCATTTCTTTTCCTCACTTGGAGCCCTCTTGGGCATTTCCAGAATGAGAGTTTGTACCATTGCAGTGTGTATGCCTGTTGGGAGTTACCCTTCAATAAGCCAGAGCTCTCTATAGGATCATCATATAAAAGCTGACCTGGAATGACAGCTGCATTTCCTACTCTGCAAGGGCAGCATGAGTTAATTCTATATATTACAAAGAAGCCTCGCCATCCACTGAGAAGTGGGGTGAAAAGAAGCCATCCCACAGACACGACGGAAGTTCACACACGAAACTCACCTGGAGAGGGTCATTTCTCAAGGACTAGTGCAGTGTACCCTTTCAAGATTTTTTTTTTACAGGAATGGGTTAACCTTGTAACCCTTTCTGTTCCTGTTCCAGTCCTGGCTTGTCCATCAGGGGGCTTCCCTGTAGGAGAGTGGGCCAATTCCATCCCATTTGCCACTTTCATGACTGTCTCCAGGTTGTCACAAGAATTGATAAATTTCAGACTGTTTTCTTGTTCTCATTACAATCTTAAGGTTGTCATGAGAATAAATTGATTTTGTGCCATTTTTGGTCCTCATTACAGTCTTTGTCATGAGAATGGCTTCATTTGGACGCATTTCAGTTCCCGCAGCCATTTTCATCATGAGAAGAGAGACTATTCATGGGAAGGAAAGACACCATCTCGATGCTGCTCTTCAGATGTGGGCCCCCTCCCCCCACCAAAGAGGGCAGAGAGAGAGCCTCCTTGTGAGGACTTGCCTGTTGTGGCCTTCGTGGCCCTGAGGTGACCGTGGAAAACAAAGCAAAGCTCGGTCTTTGCTCCCTGTTACTTACATTGTTCCCACCTGTGGGGCAGAGCCTATTCTCGATGGGTTCTTGAGGGCTTCCAGGGGCAGCTCACAGGTGACCCAGAAGGAAGAGTCTACGGAGGAGAGCACCACAGTTACACAAAGCAGGGGTGGCTCAGGGGAGCTGTGACAGGGCTGGTTATTGAAGCAATGTGCTCAAACCACTCATCCAACAGCACCCTTCTTGCGAGGGGAAGTGAGAAGATACCACACAAACACTTTTCAAACATTTGACTCTCCAAATCCAGTGACTATTGCCAAATATACTTTCGCTTAGTGGAAAAATATTCAAATTTCGATGAATTCAAACTCGATGAGTGCATATAGGCCATGTTCTTCATTTATTTTTTTTTTCCAGGCCATGTTCTTTAAAACCTGGATGGCAGGCTGGGAGTTTGACTGCAGAGCAGAGCAGGTCATTGATGATGTCACCAATTCCAGCAGGAGGACCACTGTCATGAGCTCTGAGGAGCTGCTGTAGTGCAGGCTTGTTTGTAGCCAGCAGATAAGTGGCCAGTGGGCAAAGATGTGCAAATAAGGAGGCAGAATTGTCATCCAGGGATGGATTGCATCTATCGTTTTATCCATTTCTTTGACCCAACTCAAGCCATTTTTATCTGCTTCCATTTTTATAGAAAATGCATCAAACTGTTGACTAAATTAATTGTAGGCCACAAGCCAAAGAGATAGGAAAAGGATTATCTAAAGATTATTTGGACCAGGGAGGATGATGTATTAAATACATATGTGTTTGAAGACCCCTGGGCTGCTTGGAAATGGACAAGCTTGATGGCTTCTGACAGAGAAAGAAGAATCCATAATCCAGACTTAATTGCATAGTTTGGCATAAATGCAAAATCGTTGCTTAACTGGAATGGCCCAAATGTCAGTTAACCAGTAAGTGGATAAACAAAATGCAGTATATACACATGACAAAATACTATTCCGCCATGAAAAAAATTATTAAAAATAATAATAAAATTTGTGGATTCCTCTATACACTCTAACATGAGTGAACCCTGAAAACATGATGCTAGGTGAAAGATGGCAGGCACAAATAACTACATGTTGTATGGCCAGCTTATATGAAATGTCCAGAATACCCGTATCTATACAGAAAGGAAGCTAAGTGTTGGCTGCCTAGGGCTATAGGGGGTGTGGGGGGAAATGGGAATGATTCCTCATGGAGTTTATTTTGGGGTAGTAGAAATGTTCTAATGTTAGGTTTTGGTGCTAACTACACAATTCTGTAATTTATAAAAATTCATTGAGTTGTAGACCTAAAACAATTAAATTTTACATAGTATAAATTATATCTCAATTAAACTGTTGTTGTTTTTTAAAGTAGCTTAGAGATTTTGATCTATTGTCCCCAGTAGATCTCAGACATATGTGATTTAAAGGGGACTTCTTGGAGGGTGTGGAGTGGATGACAGAAATTCATGAGTCAGTTTTGATTTTTAGGTGAAGAAGGAGAATAGCAATCTCCTAGAAGTTGCCCTGTAAAGACATCAGCATGAGGAAGCAAACACCCTTATCAATTAATTCACAGGCAGCAGAGAAGCTGGAAGAGATGTAAGGATGAAGCATGAAGAATCGGGACCAGGAAGGAGGTGCCCAGGCTGCTGCAGTTGTAGCCGGTGAAATGGTCCAGCAATGGAGAGAGAACATTTCACTACACCTCCCAGGAAAGTGAACCTCCGTTCAAGCTGACCTTGAAACTCTTAGGCCAAACATCCAAGAACCCAGTGGGGGTGTTTTGAGCTGTTTTCCGCACTGTGATGTTGAGGGGCTAAAGGTCAATTAAACAAAGAGAAAGGTGCCACTGGAGTCCCTGAGACTGCCACCTGTTGGAGGAGCACAGGCTGAATCACAGGGAGGCCACATTTCCTGGTGTGTGACCATGTTGCTAAGTTAATATCCTGGGTCCAGATCAATAAGGAACAAGGATTATAACAGGCAAATAGAATTTCTGGATTCTATCAGGGCAGGAAGCTGTTAGGTGGGAGTGAATATTGCTAAGTATCCAGGAAAATGTTGAACAGTGGGTTGGGCTGGGTGACAAATGCTACACCTCAGGTAAGAAATTTGACCCAAGGCACCCAACTCCCCCAGCACGCTTGTCTGACCTGATGTCTGCATTGGTCTTCCTCTACGGTTCCTGGGGAAGCCCCCCACTAACGTCTCCTGGGTCAAGGACAGTCCCAGCCTTTTCCTAAGCCCTGGACCCAGACCACACAACACCTTCAACTCCCTAAGCCAAGCATGTCAAACTCACGTCCCACAGGCCGCATGCAGCCCACAGTGAATATTTTGGCAACCCAGCCAATATAACAGTATGTAAGAATCATTTTAATAAAAATTTTATAACTTAATTTTTACAATATCCTGTTATACATTATTATTAATAACGAATTACCAGGTTCGGTAATGACTGATTACTAGAATTGTGTTGCATTCATTTCCTTTACTCACCTTACACGTCTTGCGTGCAGGTGCACCATTTCTCTCCACTAATACTAGCAGCGAACACTTTAGCAGTCTTGTATTGACTTGCTTGGTGTGCACAACAGGAAATATTTCACTTTCGGAGAACAAGAAAAGTAAGTTTATTTGCATTACACTTATTAATTTGTGCAGTTATTCAGTGTCTGGTAAGTTAATGTTCAAGAAAAAAATATTAATTTTTAGTAAAGTGTTCTATTATCTTATGTTAACGATTATTCATTTATTTTAGCCCTTCGTATTCAGCATGTCTCTTTTGAAATAAACCAACGTTTCTATAAAAATTGAAGTTTTTTTTGTGTTTTTTTTTTGCGGCCCACATAAACTTACACCTTGTTTATTGGCCCGGGTTAGCCTTTGAGTTTGACATGCTTAGGGCCTAAGCCCAGTAACCTCAAAGTGCCTTGTTGATTTGTGTCCATTTCTCCAGGCAATTGTACACTTTGAGGCATCTATTTTAACAAATGGTTCAGCTCTTTATGCTATCAAAGGGGTCAGGGGCTGTGAGAAGGATTCCAAAATGCACCCTCATTCACACTTACCACGCTGACATTTGGAGGCTTTGGGGAGAGTTGGGAAAGCCAGCACCTCTTTCCTTGATGAAGGGGCTCTCCTGGCTGCCTTTGTCGCCTCAGGAGGAAGGAGCCTGCTTCTTCCATGCACAGGCTTCCCCTCCCCAGCGCCTTGGAGCTGAGCTGAGCAGGAGTGAGTGTGCACACCAGGAGGCGATGCGCATACATCAGTGATGGATAAGTCCCAGATAGAAATCCAGGTCTCTGACAGCCTGGTCCTGAGACCCTGTCAAGTACCCCCTAATTTTGAAGCGAGTGGTTAATTCCCAGCAAATTGATTTATGCACTGTTTGAGGTTTGGCGACTAGTGTTGTTCATCTGCTATTACCAGGAACTCGGCTTGCCTATTCATTTAGAGCATTGACACAACCCAGTGCATCTCCCAAGAAAATCTCCTTTGTCAGCACATCTAGAATTTGCTAATTAAATCAACGATGACATTATTCACTTTCTCA